>VZSR01003801.1:4754852-4771673 GCA_013398615.1 Brachypodius melanocephalos | reverse complement strand
AAAAATGGGCTTTGACAGCTAAAACTGAGAGGATTGGGGCAAAAATTGGGCTTTTCCACCCCAAATCTGAGGGGATTAAGGGGAAAATTGGGGTCTGAGCATTTCCTACCCCAAATCCGAGAAAATTCAGGGAGAAATTGGCCTCTTCCCACCCCAAATCTGAGAGAATTCAGGGAGAAATTGAGATCTGAGCATTTCCCACCCCAAATCTGAGAGGATTCAGGGATAAATTTGGCTCCCAGCCCTCCTCATTTGCTGCATTTTTGATTTTTTAGGGATATTTAGAAGCCCTGAAAATGCTTTGCAAGGCCTAAAAAAATCCTCACAGATAATGCTCCAATTCCCCAAAATTTGCTGAAAATCCCCATTTCCAAATTACTGATGAATATCAGATAAATTGTCCATAAATATCGGATAAATTATTGATAAATATGGGATAAATTCTTGCAGCCAGGGTGGTTTTCCCTTCTCTTTCCCCTGCAATCCCACACCTCTGTTCCCTTTGGGATTTGCATGGATAATTCCTGATATTTGTTTCCCGAGCCGCTCAAATTCCTTATTTAAATTGGAATGGAAATTCAAGGAAAAAATTTCCCTTAGGAAAATTCCCTCCCTGTGCCAGCAGATTTATGGGATCCACGGGATTGGGGATGGATTGAGAGGGAAGGAGAATTCATCCCATAGTTTTGGGGTCGCGTTAAACGGAAATTCAGGTCAAACCCTCTGGAAAAACTTTGGGAATTTTTGGCTCCTGCCCCAAAACTGAGCTGGATATCCCTGAAAATTCCTAATTTAAATCCTCCTGGATTGGGATCCATGGAGTTGGGTAAATTCGGGCTGGAATTGTCTGAATTTTTTGGGATATCCCTGAAAATTCCCAATTTAAATCCTCCTGGATTTGGATCCATGGAATTGGGTAAATTTGGGCTGGAATTGTCCAAATTCTTTGGGATAATCGTGGCTCGAACGATGGAGAATCTTCTGCCCATAAATATCCAGGAAAAAACGGGATAATCCATAACCTGGAACAGTCTGGCCTTGGAATAAAATCACTTTTTAAGGTCCTTTCCAACCCAAATGATTTGGTGATTAAAATGCTGATTTTAGGGTTAAAAATGATGATTTTAAGATTAATGTGATTATTTTAATATTTTAAACTGTTGATTTTAGGATTAAAAATCACGATTTTAGGATCAAAATTATCATTTTAGGATTAAAACAATGATTTTAGGATTAAAAATTATGATTTCAGGGTCAAAACCATCCCGTGATATTGTGATTAAAATGAGGGGTTTAATGACTAAAAATTATGGGTTTTCTGATTAAAAATTACGATTTTACGATTCAAATGACGATTTTAGGATCAAAACCATCCCATGATTTGACATTTAAAGGGACGATTTCAGGATTAAAAGGATGATTTCAGGATTAAAAGGATGATTTTAGGATGAAAAGGATGATTTTACGATTAAAATGGTGATTTTATGATCAAAATGACGGCTTTAGGATTAAAATGATTATTTTAGGATGAAAACCGCCTCGTGATTAGATATCTAAAATTAAAATTTTATTATAAAAACTCGACTTTTTATGACTAAACCCCTGACTATCCCCAACCACTCATCCCAACCGGAATCTCTTTACCGCCCATCCCGATTTTCCGATTTTTTGGGGATTTCTCCCTCCTCCTGCACCTGCCCTGCACCTGCTGTAACCCAACCCCAGCTCCAGGCTGGAGTGAAAATCACCCCATTGTTCCTGGGATTTCTGGGGTTTGTTCCCAGTTTTTGTGGGGTTCATTCCTGTTTTTTTGGGGGGTTCATTCCCGGTTTTTGTGGGGTTCATTCCCGGTTTTTGTGGGGTTCATTCCCGGTTTTTGTGGGGTTCGTTCCCAGTTTTTGTGGGGGTTTGTTCCCGGTTTTTGTGGGGTTCATTCCTGGTTTTTGTGGGGTTCATTCCCGGTTTTTGTGGGGTTTGTTCCCGGTTTTTGTGGGGGTTCATTCCCAGACTTTCTCCTGAATTATTTGGGCTCCTTGAATTTTTAACCATTTCCTCCCTCATTCGTGGGTTTCCGGAGGGTTTGGTGTTGGATATTTGGGAATTTGGGATATTTGGGAATTTTCCTGTGGATTTTCTGTCCTTTAGCAGAGGAAGGGAAGGTGCTCGGTGCTCACTTGGATTTTGTGTTCCTTTTGTTGGCTCAACATCAAATCTTTCCAATTGGGAATTTTTAACCATTTCCTCCCTGATTTGGGGTTCTCCAGAGGATATTGAGGAATTTCTCGGTGGGATCATGGATTTTTTACCCTTTTTGGGAGGAACTGAAGGAGCTCGGTGTGAATTTTATTGACTTAATCCAGAACCCTTGAAATGGGGCTGCAGGAAGTTGAATTTTTTATCCTTTCCTCCCTGATTTGGGGTTGTCCAGAGGATATTGAGGAATTTCTCGGTGGGATCATGGATTTTTTTACCCTTTTGGGGAGGAAGCGAAGGAGCTCGGTGTGAATTTTACATTCCTTTTATTGATTTAATGCAGAACCACTCCAACCGTGCTGCGGGAAGTTGGATTTTTAACCCTTTCCTCCCCGATTTGGCGTTTCCCAGAGGACCTTGAGGAGTTTCTCGGTGGGCTCAGGGATTTTTTGGCCGTGCTGGGTGTGGGATTGGGGGAGGACGAGCGGGAGCTGTCGGGACACGCCGGGGGAGGCAGGGAAGGCGCTCGGGGAGCTCTCCCCGCGCAGGTGACTCAGAGCTGGCAGCGCCTGGCACGGCCCCAGTGCCCGGCTCCTGTTCCTGCTGCTCCTGGCACCGCTCCACAGGGAACTGGGGCTGCCTCTGCTCTGTCACGCGAGGCTGGGGGGGAGAAATCCGGGAGAAATCCTTCCCTGGGACACCAAGAAACGCCTGGGATGGAATTCCCAAAGAAGCCATGCCTGCCCCAGCTCTGGATTCCAGGGATAAGAAATTTGGGAGAAATCCTTCCTTGGTACACTGAGAAATCCCTGGGATGGAATTCCCAAAGAAGCCATGTCTGCCCCTGCTCTGGATTCCAGGAATCAGAAATTCCAGATAAGTCATTCCTTGGGACACTGAGAAATCCCTGGGATGGAATTCCCAAAGAAGCCGTGCCTGCACCATCCCCAGATTCCAGAGATCAGAAATTTGGGAGAAATCCTTCCTTGGTACACTGAGAAATCCCCGGGATGGAATTCCCAGAGAAGCCGTGGGAGGACCTGGGATGGAATTCCCAAAGAAGCCGTGGCTGCCCCATCCTCAGATTCCAGGGATCAGAAATTTGGGAGAAATCCTTCCTTGGAACACTGAGAAATGCCTGGGATGGAATTCCCAGAGAAGCCGTGCCTGCCCCAGCCCTTGTGCCTGTTTGGATCAGAAATTCCGGAGAAATCCTTCCTTGGGATTAAATTGGATTTTTGGGGACGTTCTGGCTGTTAATCAGAATTTTGTGTCAATTTTGTGCTGCCCAAACCAACAGGGCCACGTTTGGTGTTTGCTGAGCGCTGCCGGACTGGACAGCTCCGGGCTGGGAAATCACGGAAAGGCAGGGAAAGGACGGCCTGGAAAATCCAGGATGGGCTGGAAACCATCCTGGGGTTCAATCTGGGGTTTTTCTTCTATCCAGGTGCTCCAGGAGGAAACAAAACCAGGGAAAGGCTGATCCCAAAAAAAAATGGGATGGGTTAAACAAATCTGGGGTTAAATTTGGGTTTTTCCTTCATCCAGGTGCTCCAGGAGGAAACAAAACACAGGGAAAGAGTGACCTGGAAATCCTGGGATGGGCTGAAAACCAATCTGGGATTAAATTTGGGGTTTTTTCCTCCATCCGGGTGCTCCAGGAGGAAAGAAAAGCAGGGAAAGGCTGACCCAAAAAACCGGGATGAGTTAAACAAACCTGGGGTTAAATTTGGGGTTTTTCCTCCTTCCAGGTGCTCCAGGAGGAGACAAAAACAGGGAAAAGACGGCCTGGAAAATCCAGGATGGGCTGGAAACCAATCTGGGATTAAATCTGGGGTTTTTATCTCCATCCAGGTGCTCCAGGAGGAAAGAAAAGCAGGGAAAAGACAGCCTGGAAATCCTGGGATGGGCTGAAAACCAATCTGGGATTAAATTTGGGGTTTTTTCCTCCATCCAGGTGCTCCAGGAGGAAACAAAAGCGGGGAAAGGACGGCCTGGAAATCCTGGGATGGGCTGAAAACCAATCTGGAAAAGCAATCCCTGAGCTCAGCCTGGCTCTTGGCAGCCCCAAGCTTTAGAGGTGAAATCTTCCTGCTTTGAAGCCTTTGTTCCTTTTAATTTTTTTTTTTTTCCTTTTTCTTTTCTCTCCCCTTTGTCCCGCCCGGAGCCGGGTGATCGGGGCAGGGAAGGAGTGGCAGGAGGAAAGGGCAGGAACGGCTGGAATTCTTGGAAAGGAGGGGATGTGCTGCTCTCAGCCACTCCTGTGCACAGCCCGGGGTCTCAGGGACAGATTTGAAACCGGATTTGCAAAATTCTGGGCTCAATCCACGGGTTTCAGTCGGATTCTCCAAATTCTGTGGTGTTGATTCCAAGGGGTTTTAATTTGGGTTCTCAAAATTCTGAGCCCGAGGTCCCAAGGAAGGGTTTTAGATCAGATTCTCAAAATTCTGTGTTCTCGATTCCAAGGGTTTTTAAATTGGATTCTCAAAATTCTGTGCTGAACCCAAGGATTCAAGGAACGGTTTTGACTTGGATTCTCAAAATTCTGGGTCCAAGGTCTCGAGGAAGGTTTTAAAGTCAAATTCTCCAAATTCTGTGTGGTTGATTCCAAGGATTTTTAAGTTGGGTTCGCAAAATTCTGAGTCCAGGATCCCAAGGAAGGGTTTTAAAAACTGAATTCTTAAAATTCTGAGCCCAAGATCTCAAGGAGGGATTTTTAAATCGGGCTCTCAAAATTCTTTGCTGACTCCATGGGACTCAAGGAATGGTTTTAACCCAGATTGTCAAAATTCTGCACCCGAGACCAAGATTTTTCAATTGGATTCTCAAAATTCTTTGCTGAACCCAAGGATTTTAGGAAGGCTTTTAACCCGGATTCCCAAAATGCTGTGCAGAGCCCGAGATGATTTCCAAGATGAGCAGAAGGCCCTCAACGATCCATTTTTGGGGTTTTTCCCCCCCTGACTGCTCGGGGTTTCACTCAGAACCAGGAGTTAAACTCAGTTTAAGGGCTCGGATTTCCCCCTGTTTGTTTTGGCCCCATAACGACCCCACAAATCCCCCGGGGCCGATGGACGGATCCCGATTCCCTCCCGGGAATCCTCCGGGCTTTGGGATCCAGCTCCCCTTTCACTCGTGCAAACACAGCTGAGGAATGAGCCAGGAGGGCTGAAACTGAGAAAATTATGGGATGTTTAGGGTTATTGCAAAGATTTTAAAGGTTCCTTTTGAAGATTTTAAGTTTTATTCCAAAGCTTTCATTGGTTTTTTCCCAAAGGTTTTCCTCAAATGGGAATGTTCTGTGGGGTTGGTAGGGTAGAGGATATTTAGGATTATCCTCAAATTCTGTGGGAATGTTCTGTGGGGTGATAGGGCAGAGGATATTTAGGATTATCCTCAAATTCTGTGGGGTGATAGGGCAGAGGATATTTAGGATTATCCTCAAATTCTGCGGGAATGTTCTCCAGGGCTCCAGGTAGGAACACAGCCACACAACCCCTCGAATTCCAGGCGGATATTCCGATAAATCCCGTGCCTGGAGCTGGTTCCAGGTGCAGGGGAGGGAGGAAGGAGCAGCTCCGAGCTCAGCTGGTGCAGCACAAATCAAACCCCTGGGACCCAACCCGAGCCTCCCCCGGCATCTGGGGAGTCACTTCTGGGGGAAAGTTGGGTCCTGGGGGGGCTGGGAGCCAATTAAGGGGATAATTGGAGTCAGGAGCCGCGTCTTCCTGGGGAAATCCGAGCGTGTTCCCTTCACAACAAGGGGAAAACAAGTTGGTGTTTTGGTTTGGTTTGCGTGGCGCCGAGGGGAATCTTCTGACAACGTCTTTGGAAGGGGATGATTCCCAATTTTTAAAGATTTAGAAAGCCACGGTTCTAATTTCTAAAATGTTCTTTTATTTGAAATGCTTTTGGGTTAGGATTTTTTTTAATTTCCAGTGCTCCTATTTTAGATGCTCTCATTTCCAGTGTTTTTTGTTCTCGATGGGGAGAGCTCTGAGCCCTTCCAGGGCCTCAAGGAGCTCCAGGAGAGGGATTTGGGACACAGGGAATGGTTTGAGGCTGGATAAGGGCAGATTTAGGTGGGAAAATGGGAATAAATCGAGGGTGGTGAGGTCTGGAATGGATTTGACAAGGCTTAAGGTGGTGGAGGAGGAGGGAGAGAGCTCAGAGCCCTTCCAGGGCCTAAAGGAGCTTCAGGAGAGGGATTGGGACATGGGATGGAGGGACAGGACACAGGGAACGGGTTTGGGCTGGATATGGTCAGGTTTAGGTGGGAAATTGGGAATAAATCCTTCCCTGTGGGGGTGGCGAGGCCTGGAATGGATTTGGCCAAGTTTAAGGCGATGTTGGAGGAAGGAGAGAGCTCAGAGCCCTTCCAGGACCTAAAGGGGATCCAGGAGAGGGACTGGGACAAAGGATGGAGGGACAGGACACAGGGAACGGGTTTGGGCTGGAGATGGTCAGGTTTAGGTGGGAAATTGGGAGGAAACTTTTCCCTGTGAGGGTGGATTTGGCAAAGTTTGAGGGGTGTAGGAGGAGGCTGAGAGCTGAGGGGTCCAGCCTGGAGAAGAGAAGAGTTTGGGGAGAGCTCAGAGCCCCTCCAGGGCCTAAAGGAGCTCCAGGAGAAGGATTTGGGGCAAGGGATGGAGGGACAGGACACAGGGAATGGGTTTGGGCTGGAGAAGGTCAGGTTTAGGTGGGAAATTGGAAGGAAATTGTTCCCTGTGAGGGCAGCCAGGCCTCACCCTGAGAATGTGGGGCCACCTTGGAAAAACCCACGATGGTGGCAGGTCCCTGCCCTCATCCTGCCCTGACCCTGGAGCTCCAAGGTCCCTGCCAGGGAACGGCTTTGTGTGGAATGAGGGTGGGATTAGATGGGGAATGGGGAGGGAGGTGTTCCTTGTGAGGCCGGGAATGGATTGGGCAAAGTTTAAGGGGTGCAGGATGAGAGGAAGACCTGAAGGGTCCAGCCTGGAGATGAGAAGGGTTTGGGGAGAGCTCAGAGCCCTTCCAGGGCCTAAAGGGGATCCAGGAGAGCCGGAGAGGAACTTTTTTGGCTTTGTGTGGAATGAGGGCAGATTGAGATGGGAAACGGTGAGGAAACTTTCCCCCGTGAGGGCAGCCAGGCCTCACCCTGAGATTGCGGGGCCACCTTGGAGCCACCGGCGATGGTGGCAGGTCCCTGGCCTGCCCCTGGAGCTCCGAGGTCCCTCGCAGCCCACGCCGCCCCCTCCCCGCTCTAAGCCCTCCTTTGTTCGGCCGGGCCCAGCCCCGGCGGCTCCTGCGGCCGCTCCCAAGGCCAGGACACACCTGTTGGGCCCGGGAGCGGCGGGATTGGCTGCGCCAGGAATGCACCTGCGCAGGGAGGGGTGAAGGGCTCCATGTAAGACGAGCCTTGGCCTCGCTCCCCATCCCTCCTCAATTCCAGCTCCAACACGCAGCTCCTGCGACGCTCCGCGCTCGGCCCGGCCTTGCCCGGCCTTTTTTGATTTCTTTTCTTTTCTTTTTGTTTTTTCCGCCTTTTCAGCTCGCTCTCCTTGCTTTAAGCTCGCTTCCAGCAGCCTAACGAGGTGTAGCCGTGTTGTTTTTCCAGGTCTGCCTCCGATTTCCCCCCGCGAAATCCAAGGTCGCCTTTTCCAGGACGCGGAAGAGGAAAAAGCTCTCCTGGCTCCTCGTCCTCCCAACCTTTTCCTTCCCCACCTGGAGGGCTGACCTGGCTTCGGGAGAAGCTCCTTGTGCTTCCAGCACTGAAGTTTTTCCCTGCCTTTCGTGCTGGTCCTGGTAAGATCCAAAAAGTTATCCAAGGGTAAAAAAAAAAAACCAACAAAAAAAAAGGGATTTACGGAGCGCCAAAAAAAAACCCCCTGACTTCTTGAAGTCTTTCCCTACTTTTCCATGGATATTCCCTCTCTCCACTCCACTTTCTCCGGGATTCCGCCCTCTTTTCTCTCCCTCCTTCTCCCCCCAGGTGGATTCGAGAGGGTTTTTTGTTGGCCGGATCGGGTTTTGTGTGCTGGGGGAGGGGAGGGCAGCGCATGAATCCAAACGTTCATTTTACAACCAGTCCAACCAGTCAGGGCAGCTCCGAGGGCTTGGAAAAGGAGGGGGAAAAGCTGCTCCCAGCCAGGTGTCACAGAAAGCTGGGGGAGAAAGAGGAGGGCTCGGAAAGTTGGGCGAAAATCGGGGGAAAATCGGGGGAAAATCGGGATAAAGTCGATAGGAAACAAGCATGAGATTGATTGAAATGGGCTCTTCCAATATTTCTGGGTTTTTTGGATTTAAGGGAGGATTTCCTGGTTTTCGACTAAAAGCGAGGATTGGGAATCCGAGTTTGCTGCTGGCTCTGAAATAAAAAGGGATATTGAGAAAATCTGATTAAAATCCAAATAATATTTATATGAAACGAGCACAGGATTGAAATCGGCTCTTCCGAGATTCCTGGTTTTTTGGGTTTAAGGGAGGATTTCCTGGTTTTCGACTAAAAGCGAGGATTGGGAATTCGAGTTTGCTGCTGGCTCTGAAATAAAAAGGAATAAGTGGAAAATCTGATTAAATCCAAATAATATTTATATGAAATGACCATAGGATTGAAGGGGATTCGTCCAAGATTTCTGGGTTTTGGAATATTTGGATTTAAGGGAGGATTTCCCATTTCTCGACTAAAAGCGAGGATTGGAAATCCGAGTTTGCTGCTGGCTCCGAGTAACGATTGCCACGTTTTAATTACTTATTTAATTACCCAGCGTTTTAACGAGCTTCCCTCACCCTCCCATCCTCAAATTTCTCATTTTTCCTCCTCTCCTCTCCCGACCCGGATCCATTCCTCGGATAAGAGCGGCGAAAAGGGAACAAATCGGGAATTTCCCAGCAGGAATAATCAAAAATTGGGAATTTTGTGGGCAGGGAGGGAAGCTGGGGCTCTGCCGACAGCAGGAGGAGCCATTTTGGGTTGGTTTTGTTGATTCTTTTCTCACCTGAGGCTTTTTATTTTGTTCTTTTTGGTGCCTGGAAAAAATGAAAATATTTAAATTTCATCTTCATCCCAGTGCCGGATCCAACCGGGATCGGCTTTTCCTCGTTTTTCCCTGAATTTTGGAGAGTTGGGCTCCGAAAGGAGGAAGGAGAAGGTAAAATAAAATGGGTTTGGTTTATTTTTGGAGGGTGAGGTCGAGCCTTGGGTGATTCCTCAAAATCTCTTTTTTTTTTTGGATTAAAATTCCGTTGGAAACGAGGAAATTTTGGGAGAAACGGGAAAATTTGGGTTTTTAATCCAGATATTTTTGATATTTCGGGAATTCTGCCGGATTCGGGGATTTCTGGGATTCCCTCCACTCATGAGGAAAAACCTTCTGGAAAATTCTGGGGGGCAAAAAGGGGGAAATTCTCCCAGATTTCCCCCAAAAAGCTTTCAGGGGATGGAATTTTTCCGAATTTTCCTGATTAAATGCCCTGGGGTTGATTTAATTCCGAGGTTTTGAACGGCTCCTTCCCTGAAAAACATCCGGAATTTATTCGCTCTCCCCAAATTAATTCCTCGTTATTTAATTTTTCTATTTGATTTCCTTTGGAATCACAATTATTTCAATCCATTTTTCACTCCTATTAATGGTTCTTTTTTATTTTTTTTGCTGGATTTTAGCCAAAAAAATGATTTTGATACCGAAAAGTTTCCGGGTTTTTCCCCTCTCCAAATACAAACTCGTCGACCCTTGGAGGAATCCTGAATTAAATTTGGGATTTTTGATTTTTTTTTTCTGTTTAAATCACTCAAAATTCACTTGTGAAGCTATTTTGGATTATTAGATTAATTATTTTTGGTATTATATTAATTTTTTATATAATATTAATTATTTTTTAATTTTATAGTGGTTACTTAAATATAACATTCATTCCTTTTAATACTATATTCAGATTTCTATTGTATTTTTAGCTTGATTGTGAATATTTATTATTTTTTAATTATATATATTTATAGTATTTATATTTATTGTATTTATAATATTTTATATTTATAGAGCATTTATTGAATATAACACTTATAGAATATTTATTCTATTTTATGTGTTATTATAATTATTATTCTATAATTCTTGATAATAATAATAATGATAATATAATAAAATAATAAAAATATTTACTCTGAATTAAAATTTGCCCTTTTCAGGCACTTTTGGGGTAAATGGAAACAAAATTGAAGCGACCAAAATTTTGCAGAATTAGAGAAAAATCCTTTAAAAAAAAATCAGGATTTGGGGAATTATTAATTAATTTTCTTAATTAATTGTTCCCATTCCAGGGAAAGCGCAGGAATTCCGGTGGGAGGGGAATTCGAAATGGAATTTTGAATTCTGGAATTTTTAATTCTGGAGTTTGGAATATTGTGATGGATTCCAGGAGCTGACCCGGTGACACCGTGTTAATTTAAATTAATTAATTGAATGGGATTTATTTCCTGATTAAAGTTGGGAAAGGTTCCGAGTTCGAGTCCAGCCCTGGAAGGAAATCAGAATTAAAATTCAAATTGGTTTTGAAATGTCGCTGTCAAAAAGGGAGGAGGGATTTGTTTAATTTGGGAAAATCAGGAAAAATCAGAAGAATCAGAGAAATGTCAGGAAAATCAGAAAAATAAGAAGAAAAATCAGAAGAAAAGGAGAAAAAATCAGAAAAAAAGAAGAAAAAAATCAGGGAAAGGGGAAAAAAGGGGAAAAAATCAGAAAAATACCAGGAAAATTAGGAAAAAAAATTTTAAAAATCAGGAAAAATCAGAAAAAAAAAATCAGAAAAAAAAATCAGAAAAAAAATCAGGAAAAAATCAGAAAAAAATCACCAAAATTCACCAAAAAAATCACAAAAAATCAGGAAAATCAGGAAAAAAATCAAAAAAAATTCAGAAAAATCAGGAAAAATCAGGAAAACTGGGAAAAACTCCTCTCTTGGTTTTTCTGGTGGAAATAATTTGGAATAATTTGGTGATGATGAACCCAAGGTAACCCTGGGCAACCACGGAGATGGGTTTGGATTCCCTGGAAATCCAGGAAAATTGGGAATCTGGGGAGATTTTCACTTTTTTCCTTGAGTTTTTCCTCATTTTCTTTTTTTTTTTTCCTGCCACTTTTCCAAGATTTCACCTAAAACAAAACAAAACAAATTGATTTATTTCATTCTTTTTGCCCAACCTCTCCAAAAAATTGGGAATTTTGGGGTTGTTTGGGGTTTTTTTAATTTTATTTTTTTTAAAACTTTTCTTTGGCTTTATTGTGGTTTTGGGCAGTTTTTTCTTGTTATTTTGGAGGTTTTTTGGTGGTTTTTTGTTATTTTGGTTTTTTTGTTGCCGTTTTGGAGGTTTTTATTTCTTTGGTTTGGGATTTTTTTCTGCTGTTTCTTGAGCTTTTGGGGGCGTTTTTCTCGTTATTCTTGGGGTTTTAGGGAGTTTTTTGTTGCTTTTATTGTGGGTTTTTGGCTTTTTTTTGGTTCTCATTTCAGGGTTTTTGGTGTTTTTTGGTTGTTGTTGAATTTTGGGGAATTTTGGGTGTTTCTCGAGGGTTTTTTTAACCTTGGGTTTATTCCATGCGGGAATAAATCACTGAAACACTGGGATGCAGTGGGAAACTGGGTTTAAACTGGTCTAAACTGGTTTAAACTGGGTTTTGATAGGTTTTTGACTGGTTTTGGTGGGTTTAAACTGGTTTCAAACTGGTTTCCACTAGTTTTTAACTGGGTTTTACTGGATTGAACTGGTTTTTTAGCATTTTTTCCTGGGTTTTGAACTGGCTTTAACTGGGGTTTTATTGAGGTTTTGCTGGTTTTGAACTGGTTTTAACTGGGTTTTTATCTTTTTTTTTTTTTAAACTGGGTTCTTCCTGGATTTTGAACTGATTTGGACTGATTTTTACTGGTTTTGAACTGATTTTTACTGGGTTTTTAGTGGGTCTGAACTGGTTTTTACTGGTTTTGGTGGGTTTGAACTGGTTTCCACTGGTTTTGGTGGGTTTGAACTGGTTTTGAATTATTTTTGACGGATTTTGCTGCTCTCTTCCCGAGCTCTCCCGTTATAAAATTCCACATTTTCCCTGGGATCAGATTTTTCCCTCCTGGTCTCGTTTTGCTTTGCTCTCCCAATCAAAACATCCATTTTTCCCCAAAAAACCCTTTTTATTTTTTAAATTATCCCTTTGAAAATCCCAACTTTTTACCCCTCAACTCAACCAATCCATTTGGGAACGGGGAGAACGGAATTTCCTTGGAAATGAGGAACGTGGGAGGAGGATTTAAAACTGGATTTTGTTGGCAAAGAAAGAAATTAAATCCTTTAATAATGGCATTGATTTTTGAGGAACATCCCGAACCTCTGAGCTCCACATTCCACCAAAAACTCGGCTTTTAAAGGAATTTTTTTCTTTTTTTGATCCGAGGCAACTCCAGGAATTTTTGGGAATTTTTTATTTATGGAGTAAAACCCAGCAATTGTTCTAAGAGTCAGAATTTTGGCTTTTCCATAAATTTTTTTGCAGCTGGGGAAGATTTCCTGAGTTCTTAAAGACTGAATCATTTTGCTCTAAATCCAATTAAATATTTGGGCATTTTTGGAAATTTTTAAAATTAATTATTATTGTTATTAACATCATTATTTACTATAATAATTATCAAAATTATCTTTTTATCATTACCATTATTATTTTCATTGTCCGTCATTCATCACTGTCCTTATTAAATTTATTTTTTTCATTTTTATTCCATTTTATTCTATTATTTATTATTCTTCTTATTCTTACTAGCGTAATTATCAATATTATGATATTATTACCATTATTATTGTCACTGCCAATCATTCATCACTGTCCTCATTAAATTTATTATTATTTCATTTTTATTCCATTTTATTCTATTATTTTTTAATTTTTTTTAATTCCATATTAAATAGATGGGCTTGATTATTAAACTGATTAACAAAACCAAGTTTTAACCCTTAGAAAAATTACTTTTATAGGCAGAACACAGAATTTTGGGGCGACTCCTCCAGTTTTATCACCGAAAAATCCCCAAAAAAACCCCAAAATCTCAACCAAAAAAAGACATTTCCAGGTGATTTTTTTTCCCCAATTTTCTTCATATTTTTTGCTCCAAAAAATTCCATTTTTGGGGCCTTTCTGCCGAGACATCCTCGCCATCTTACTGGGCAGCATTGGATGATTTGTGCCTCTCTAATACTGCCTGGTAATGATGATGAAGGTGTTTCCTGCACTCCGTGGAAAAATCCCGCAGGAAAATCCACAAATCCAACTCTGGAGCCCCAAACCCTTCCCTGAAGAAAAAAAAAAAAAAGAAAATTTGGGATTTTTGGGGCGGCGCGGGGCGGGGAAAAAATCGGATTTTTGGGTGGAGAAAATGGGAATTTCCCAAGGGGGAATGGAAGGGGGTTGGGAATGGGAGAAATGTGGGAATTTTACCCCAAAAATGTTCTTTTCCTTCACTTTGAAACATTTCCCAGGGGGTGAAAGGGAAGATTTTATTGGAATAACTTTGGGATTTGCTCATTTGGCCGTGTTAAATCGGGTTTAATTTCATATTTCCCTTTTAGATTTGGATTAAATCAGGTTTAAATTCATGGTTTTATTTTAGATTTGGATTAAATCAGATTTATCCTCGTATTTCCCTTTTAGATCTCTCTCAAATCAGGTTAAACATCACATTTTTATTTTATACCCGTATTAAATCAGCTTTAACCTCATATTTCCTTTTTAGATCTCTCTTAATTCAGGCTAAACGTCATGATTTTATTTTAGATCTGTATTAAACCAGATTTAACCTCATCTTCCTCTTTTATACTCATATTAAATCAGCTTTAACCTCATATTTCCCTTTTAGATCTCTCTCAAATCAGGTTAAACATCACATTTTTATTTTATACCCGTGTTAAATCAGCTTTAACCCCATATTTCCCTTTGTATCTCTCTCAAATCAGGTTGAACATCCCGTTTTTATTTTATATTTGTATTCAATCAGTTTTAACCTCGCACTTCTCTTTTAGACCCGCATCAAACCAGTTCTAACCTCCTCCAAACCCCCATTAAATCCCAATTTTTTCCTCCTCTTTCCCCTTCCCAAACCCTCCCAGGATTTCCCACCAAGCCCTTTCCTCATCCCCGTGAACTCCAACCGTTCCCGAGGGTTTTCCCTGGAATTGTGCCCTGGGAAGAGCCCGGAATTCTGGTCCTCTGTGGGCATCTTACCAGGCAGTGCTGGATTCTGTGCCTCTACTCTAACACTGTCTGGTAACGATGTTTAAAGGGTGATCCCAACCGCTCCGAGCCCAAATCCCACCGGATCGCCGCGATCCCGCAGGGTAAGGACGGATCGGGGGGAAGAAACGGGACAAAAATCGAAATTCCCGTCGGAAACGCGTTCAAAACCGCGATGGAGGCGCTGCTGGGGGTGAGGTGGGGCCTGACAGCCCAAATTCGGGGTTTTCCGCCCCAAATTTGGTTGGCGCAACTCAGCACGGCGAGGTCGTCGTGGAATTTCACCGTTCCTGCCCGTGGGAGGTGGAGCAGGGCGGGATCCTGCTTGGAAAGGGCGTTTTCCCCAATTCCGAAGGGTTTTCCCCAATTCCAAAGGTGTTTTTCCCAATTCTGAAGGGTTTTCCCCAATTCCAAAGGTGTTTTTCCCAATTCTGAAGGGTTTTTTCCCAATCCCAAAGGGGTTTTTTTTCCCAGTTCCAAAGGGGTTTTTTTCTTCCCAAATCCCCAATTTTTTCCCAGTTCCAAAGTTTTTTTTCTCCTCTTTCCAAAGGTCAGTTTTCCCAATCCCAAAATTTCTTTTCCCAATTCCAAAGGGTTTTTTCCCAATTCCAAAAGGATTTTTTCCCCAATCCCAAAGGTTTCCATCCCAAAATTCCTCCCAATTCCCGTTTTCCATCTCAAAATTCTCCCAATTCCTCTTTTCCACCCCAAAATTCCTCCCGATTCCCCTTTTTCCTTTGCATTAAACCAGGCCTAAAATCCCTCGCCAAAATTCCTGGGAAACGCAGGAAAAATCAAGGAAAACTGGGATGAATTGGTTCATCATTAAAAATAATTCCCAGTTCAACGTGGAGGTTGAAATTCCCAGGAAAAGCAGGAAAGGAGGAAGCCATGGGGTGATTGATTAATTAATTAAGGTGTTAATGAGTAACAGCGCAGGAAATTCCTGAAATTGGATTTTTTTTCTTTTTCCCAGGACCGTAAATCCTCGGGATCGGGGCCCATCCCCCTCCAGAAATTTGGGATTGGGGAAAGAAATCTCACAAAAAACCCCCCAAAAATGGGAGAAAATTCCAATGGGGAAAAAAACCTGAGCCAGGAAAATCCCAGAGAAAGGAAAAATCCCCAAAAATTCCTTTTTCCTTTAATTCCCTCCCTTTTCCTCCGGATTTTCCTCTTTCCTTAAATCCACTTCGCCTCCAGCGCTGAATTTTGGGGCGGTTTAGGAGAATTTTGGGGTTTGGGAGATTTTTTTAGGGTTTAGGAGATTTTTTGGGGCTGAATCCTGAATTTTTTGGGGGTGGATGAATCCTGAATTTTTTCCCTCAGCAAAGGGAATTTTTGGATGAGGAGAATCCCAAATTTCCCAGGGGCTGCTCCGGAGGGATTTGAAGGCAAAGTCCTTAAAATCTCCTTTAAGATAAGAAGAAGAAGAATAATTTTAATTTTAATAATAATAAAATCCTTTAATAATCACATCCTTTCAGGTAAGTCCTTCGAAATATTCCCAATTCCTCCCCCAGCCAAGCAGGAAAAAAAAAAATCGGAATTTTCATTGTTTTCCTGCCTCCAAGATTTCCTGGGGATCATTTTTCAGTGCTGGATGTGGAAAAAAAAACCAAAAAAAATTACAAATGTCTGGAATTTGCTGTCGCCGGCTGATTGCCGTCTTACCAGGCAAAGTTAGATCTGGGTTTTTTCTGTCTAATACTGTCTGGTAATGCCTCAATGGCACGGGCACGACCTCAGAGAGGGCAAAAATCCCGGGAAAAACCCCCTGGAGAGGAAGAATTCCCAGAATTTCACAGCTGGGATTTTTTGGGGGGGATTTTTGGAATTTTTTCGTGGCAAAAACGTGGAAAAAAAGACCTAAAATCCTTCGTTTAATCAGAAAAATTAATGAATTTTCACATTATTTTTAGGAATTTTGGTCGCCTTTGTCTTGAAAATTTATCTTGATTTTATCAGAAAAAAAAAAAATCTTGATTTTATCAGAAGAATTCATGAATTTCCAGATTAATTTTAGAAATTTGAGGCACCGGGCACAAATTCTGGGAAAAATCCCCTGGAGAGGAAAAATTCCCAGAATTTCACAGCTGGGATTCGTTTGGGGGATTTTTGGAATTTTTTCGTGGCAAAAATGTGGAAAAAAAGCCCCAAATCCTTGATTTTATCAGCAAAAATCAATAAACTTGGATATTAATCTGAGGGATTTCGGTCGCCTTTGTCTTGAAAAAATGCCTGGATTTTATTGGGAAAACAAATCTTAATTTAATCAGAAGGATCCACGAAACTTTAGATGAATTTTAGGTTAATTTTAGATGAATTTTAGGTTGATTTTAGATTGATTTTAGGTTAAGTTTAGGTGAATTTTAGATGAATTTTA
>VZSR01003801.1:4686381-4699460 GCA_013398615.1 Brachypodius melanocephalos | reverse complement strand
AGAAAAAGGGAGAACGGTAGAGGGGAGGGGGGAGAGGAAGGCAGCCCGCCCGCCCGGCCCTCCCCGCTCGCTGCCGGCGCAGGCCCCGCTCACCTCTCCGCGGCCGCCAAGCCCCGGGCGGCCCCTCCTGCCCGCGGCCGAGGGAGGGAGGCAGGCGGGGAGCGGCGGCCGGGCCGCGATGGCGGCGGAGCGGGCGGGGCGGGCAGCGGCGGCCGCGGCTCCCTCACGGCTCCAGCCAAGATGGCGGCGCGGGGCGGCACTTCCGGGAGGGAGCGGCGGCGCTTCCGGGGCTCGCGCGGGTTCCGCTTCCGGTGCCGCCGCTTTGGCGGGAACGCTGAGGGGAGGCAGGGGCGGGCTGAATGTCGCGACATAAAGCGATAAAAATCCGCTATGGCGACACATCCCGAGAGGGAAAGGAGCCCAGGGTGATCCGGTGCTGCTCAGGACACGCCAACAATCTCAGCCTGGGCATGGCAGCGCTGTCCGACGGCTGGCGGAGCTTCGGTCGTGACAGATCGTGAGGGGGAAGGGACCCGCAGGCTCCATTGAAGTCCAGCTCAGGGCTGGATTTGAGACGGGTCGCGGTGGTTTTATTTTCCTTTCCTCAGAGCTTGGCCACAGGTGGCTTTTATATTATAAATATGAATATATTTTTAAGATTCCCGGTGTTTCTGGAGTGACGGGACAGAAAACTCGGCAGATTTTGGTGGATTTGGGGAAGAAATCCTTCCCTGAGAGGGCGGGGAGGGCCTGGCACACATTGCCAAAGAAATAATCCCAGAAAAACCCGTGACCCAAAGGGATTATTTCAACTAATTCCATCCTGAATTCCTTTCCAGTTCCAGGTGCATCACCTCCAGTTCTGAACCCTCAGCAATGACATTTCCCATAAAATTATTCCCATTTTCTTCAGTTTTTGTTATGATTTTTTTATGGAGCGCTCCTGACTCAGTCCTGTTTCAATCTCTGCCCCAAAATGCGATTTAAAAGTGTTTTCTTTCCCTTATTTTTTCCCTTATTTCTCCTCCCAAAGAGAGGAAAACCAGGGAGAAAAAATTCAGGGATAATGGAAAAAAACAAACAAAACAAAACCAGGAAATCTCTGCCCGGATCTTCCCAGAAAATCATTCCCCGTGGAACCACGTGGAATTTATTCGTATTTATTCATTTATTACCCTGCAGGATTATTAATTAAGAATAATCTATTAATTTATCATTTATTCCCACTGGATGTGCCCTTTCCAAAGCCAGGCAATGCCCGGGGTTCCTTTATTCCCAAATTTCCTTTAAAGCCAGGGAATCTCTGCCTGGATCTTCCCAGATTTTTTTTTTTTTTAATGGGATTTATTGGGAGGTTTTGTGGCAAAATCTTCTGAATTCTTTAAAGCAGAATAATAATTGGAATCTGAGAAAAATGATTGGGATGTAAGAAGAATTTAGAAGGTCCTTGCTGAGCTGAGAAAGAGGAAGAGTAGGGGAAAAAAAACAGGGATAATGAGGAAAATCAGGAAAAAAATGCCAGGGGTAGAGAAAACCTGGAGGAAATGTCAGGGACAAGGGAGAAAATAAGAAAAAAAAAAAGGCCAGAAAATGGGAGAAAAAACAGAAAAAAAGTCAGGGATAATGAGGAAAATCAGGAAAAAATGTCAGGGATAAGGGAGAAAATAAGGGGAAAAAAAAGCCAGAAAAATGGGAGAAAAATCAGGAAAAAATGTCAGGGATAATGAGGAAAAGCAGGAAAAAATGTCAGGGATAAGGGAGAAAACCTGGAAAAAATGCCAGGATGATGGAGAAACCCGGGATATTTTTACTTTTCAGAATTAATACAAAAAGGCACTGTGGGTTTGAGTGAATCCTTGTGTGAGGAACGAATTCTCCTCTCCAAAAAATCCCAAATTTCAGCAGAAACAGCCGGGAAAGGTCACAAACATTCCCTTTGTGGAGGCAAAACTGAACGGATCACTGGGGGAAAATCGGAATTTCTGAGTTTTTCCTGCTCTCCTGTGGGAGATCTGTGACAATAAAAATAATTTCGATATCCGAAATTCCGGAGCTGCCGGGGCGAGAGGAAAATCCAGCAGGAGCTCCTGGAAAAGCTTGGAAACCCCAAAATATTTGGGATTTGGGAAGCAGAAAATAACAGAGCCTCTTCAAATTGCAGCTGAGATCGAGGAATATCCCAGAAAAACACATTTTGGACGAGGCTGGGATGACTCCAGGCTGCGCTGGCACAATTAAGGAGCGGTGACAAAGCAGGTGACATCACCGGGGCTCTGGACAAACACCAATTAACAACTCAATTAACAATTAACCCCCCACACTCCGTGTCATCAGGGCTGCCTGGAAGGTGAAGCAACAGCGATTGGGATGGGGGGAAAAAAAAGATTTGTGGGAGGTTGGAAAATGTTCGAAGATTTTGCAGGGAGGGTTTCAGGGAAGCGGAGTTGGGAATTTTGGGATTTATCCCATTGGTTTGGGGCTTCTGGTGGGTAGGGAAATTAAATTTGTTCGGGGTTTTGTCTGGGAGGGGTTTTGGTCTTTGTTTTGTCTGCGAGGTTTTTGATCTTTTTTGTTTTGTCTGGGAGTTTTTGATCTTTTTTCTTTGTTTTGTCTGGGAGTTTTTTGATCTTTTTTCCTTTTGAATGTGCTGGAAAATGCCCCAGATCCCCTTGGGCAAACGGGATATGAATCAAAACCAAAATTGGGAAGGGTTTGTGAGTTCTGCCTTTATTTGGGGTCAATCCAGCGAGAAAACAGAGAATTCCCAACCCTAAAACCCATCCAGCTCTGACCCCAACACCTTCCCCCATCCCAAACTGCCCTTGGACACTTCCAGACATGAAATTTTTCGGGAATTCTCTCCCAGAGCCTTCCAGGCAGGAATTCCATCCCAATATCTGGAGCCGTCCCCTTTGTCCTGTTTCATCCCTAAGGTCCCAAACCCTTCCCAATCCATTTTTTTGGGGGATTTGTTTGGGAATTTCCGCCGGCGCTGATCGGACAGGTCGGACCAGGAATATTTGCGCTGTTCCCTCCTCACTCCGGGTTACTCATGGAGGAAATGGGGCCTGCAGGGCACGTGGCAGCATTTTTAATATTTGACTGATGAGCAAAGGTTGGTTTGGGGCACGGAAAAAATGAATTTAAAAGCGTTTTTAGTCTTTGACTGGTGAGGGAAGATTGATTTGGGACATGGAAAAAATGAATTAATTTAAAAGCAGGTGTGTAATGGGAAATTTTAAGGGTTGTGGGATGAATGTGGTGCTTGATGTGTGGAAATAATGGTAAAAAATGTTACGTGGAAATATCATGTAAATAATATATAATAATAAAAATACATAAAAATATATAAATAGGCTGTAAGTAAAAATAGAATATAGATACATAATAAATATATGTATTATGTAATAGAAATATAATATAAAATATATAATATAAATTATACATATAATATAAACATGGAAATAATGTTATAAATATTATATAGAAATAAAATGCAAATAATGTATAATAATATAAACCTGTATAAATATATCCATATAAAAATAATGTCATATAACGTCATATAACATCATATAACGTCATATAACGTCATATAATGTCATATAATATAATGTCATATAATGTCATATAATATAATATGTCATATAATACAATATAATGTCATACAATGTAATGTAATGTATTATATATTATATTATATTATATTATATTATATTATATTATATTATATTATATTATATTATATTATGTTATATTATATATTATATTACATTACATTACATTACATTACATTACATTACATTATATAAAGATATAGCATAAATAATATCTATAATACAAACATATATAGAAATAATGTTAATAAACACCCCAGATCAAACAGACCCTGAGCCCAGGGAGAGTTTTGATAAAATTCCTGCAGGTTTGGATGAATCCAGAATATTTTCCCCATCCTTTCCCTCCATCCCCAGGAATATTCCTGAATTTTTGAAGGGATCAGAGCTGCTGTGGGAGGAGGCGTGGGAAATCCTCCAGGTGGAAAACGCGGAATTCGCAGCTGGATTTATCCCAAAAAAAAAAAAAAAAAAAAAAAAAAAAAAAAAAAAAAAAGTCGGGAGAGGAAGGCCAGCTGACACAGGCGTTTCGCAATCGCCGGTTTTAATTAGGATTTGCTAATGACTGTTTTGCCCTTGCGCACTCGGGGCCCGGTTTCTTCATCCCGTCCACACTGGAGCTCCTCTTCCTCTTGTTGACATCTGCTCCAGTTCCCAGCCGAAGTTCCTGGATTGATTAAAGCCCCGGGAATCGCTGCCAAGCCTCGGGAATTGGTTTTGGGGATCCTTCCAGGAACCGGGAGTGCTCCCCACCTCTTTTTTCCAGGAATTGGAGCCGCTGCCAGGGGAATTTCTGGCTTGGCTCAGTGATGGTGTCTGGAATTCCAGCATGGTTGCACCTCGCGTGTCCACGGAGCGAGAAGGTTTGGGTGTTCTCCAAGCCCTGCCAGCCCTGATTTCCACGGAATTCCGCCAGATCCCGCTGGATCTGCTCGGAGATCGGAGCTGGATAAAAACCCATCCACCAGCAAGGATCTCACCCTGGGAATATTTGGGATTCGAGTGGGTGACACCTGCGGAGCGGGGGCACAGCGCTGATGAAAAGTGACTAAAGAAACACGGAGAGGATCCCAAAAAACCCCAGGAATTGTTATTCCAGAGGGATGCCAGGAGCAGCTGCAGCCGCCTTCCTGGGCCAGGTGAGTGAGTGGAAATGAATGCTGGCTCAGGCCGGGATCCGGCAGGATTTTGGTGCTGGGGCTGGATTTTAACCCTCTGCACCCAGGGCAGGGCTGACGTGGAGCCTTCGCTCATTCCACAGCGCTAATTAAGGAATATTTCCTACGGCTGGTGATTAGCAGATTATTCACGGGCTCGGCCAGGGTTTGCCCGAGGAGTTTTTATTTTGGAAAATTTGGGGATAAAATCCCAGCAGGGGTGGTCACCTCTGCCCCGGAGCAGTTTTGGCAGCTTTGGGACACTCAGGGGCCATCCCAAATCTGCAGGCGCGGATCCCTGGGAGGAATTCCAGGGAAATCCACCAGCCAGGGCTCAAAACATCATACAAAATGTAATTCAGGGATTCCCAGAGGGAAAAAAAATTAAAAAAAAAAAATCAGGGATTTTGAGAGGAAACAAAAAAGCAATTCAGGGATTCCCGATGGATAAAAAGCAATTCAGGGATTCCCAGAGGACGTTCTGTTGTGCAGAGCTCCACAGATATTCCAGGAGAGCAGGAGAACATCCAGAAAATGCAGGAATTCTGCACAAAAAGCAACTCAGGGTTTTTGGGAGGAAATTTCGGTGTGCAGAGCTCCACCGACATTCCAGGAGAGCAGGAAAAACCTGCGGAAAATGCAGGAATTCGGCTCAAAAAAAAGCAAATTAGGGATTCCTAAAAGAAAAAAGAAAGCAATTCAGGCATTCCAGGAGAGCAGGACGAGCTGCAGAAAATGCAGGAATTCAGCAGCACGTTTGGGGCAGGATCAGAGGGAGGCGTGAAGCAACATCTGGAAGATCTCCAGGGCAGGCTCTGCCTCCTGAATAAACGGGAATTCTGCTTCCAGAGGGAAATTTGGGGAGAGCGAGGAGGGGGAAAAGCAGAGGCAGAGAGGGAGCACCGGGAGGTTCCTGGGGCTGGAGCTGCCCACAGGAGTTTGGATGATCCGGTGAAGAAACCAGGAGACAGAGCCCATCCCGCAGAGAAAAAACTGGTGTGTGAGGGGAGAAAATGTGGGGAGAGGGGTCGGGAAGAGAATAAACTCGGTTTTAGGAAGGGGCGGTGTGGGTAAAGCCGGTTTAAATTCGAGATTAAACCTGCCGAACCTCCTGAGGGCAGGATTTCACCTGCTGCTCCTCCGCACGGCCGCCTCTGCTGCAGCACGGAGACACCCAGGTCCCAATCTGAGGGAAAAGTGGGGACTTTTTCCCTCTGGAAAACGCAGATTATGAAGTCAGGGAACGGAGGAGGTGAGGAGGATAATTTGAAATAAAGGCAGGCAGGGGAGAAAGTTCGTGGCGAGGAGGGTTGGTGTGGTCAGCGGGCAGGAGATTGCAGCGGGGCCTCGGCGTGCGGAGCGAGGAAAGCCGCTGGAATTGGGATTTTCAGGGGTTTCATGGTCGAGAAGTTGGGAAAATCTGCGGGATGAGAGCTCAGGTGGGATTTTCACTCCTCTACCCAGTCAGAGCTTCTGTTCTTTTGGGTGTTTTCAATGATATTGGGCAAAATATTTTAATATTTGAGCTCTGGAGGATGAGGCAGGCATGGCAGGAGAGGCTCTGGAGAAGATCCCCGAGCTTCTCCACTTGGATCTTTTTCAATAAAACCTCTCCAAAACATTTTTTATCTGTACCAGCCGTGAGGAAATATTCACAGTAGAGCCTCAATGTGGTGAGGCTCAGGGAAAGCTGCTGGAATTGGGATTTTGTGAGGTCTCCAGGTGAGGTTTTGGGTTTTGGCCCCTCAATGTTCGAGCAGCTGAGAAAATCTGCAGGAATGAGAGGCTGGAATGAGCTCAGGTGGGATTTTTACACCTCTGCCCAGTCAGAGCCTCCACAGAAACCTCACAAGTTCTTCTTTTGGGCATTTTCAATGATATTGGGCAAAATATTTTAATATTTGAGCTCTGGAGGATGAGGCAGGCATGGCAGGAGAGGCTCTGGAGAAGATCCCTGAGCTTCTCCACTTGGATCTTTTTCAATAAAACCTCTCCAAAACATTTTCTGTCTGTACCAGCCGTGAGGAAATATTCAAGAATATTTTTTAAAAATTATTGTTTGGCAGATTTCCCTGATTTCTTTAGTCCATTCCACAAGGAAGGTGAATTTACTGAGTCAGGTGAAGGAGCTAAAATCTCCTTTAGTGCCTGCAGGATAATCCATAGGACTCTCCTGCTGCTCTGGCTGGTTGATATTGGCATCTTTCTATAATTCGATATTTATTTCTGTTTCAGTCGTTTATCAGATAGCTGAGAATCATTTTATCATCCATCTCAGCCTGTAAAATAAATATTAAAATACATTCTAATATAACAACAATGAAGTGTAGGGCCAAGGGCAGAGTTTGCACAGTTTGTATGTGAAAACTTCCCAGCAAAATGGTAAAATTCCTCAATTTTCTTTATCAATTAAATAGGATGTGATTGCATGAAAATCAACAAATTAAAAACACCCAGTGGGGGAAAAAAGGAACCTCCTGGACATGTCCAAGGTCGCTGCTCCTCAGGGCACACAGAACATTTTCTCCTTCCCTCCTTTACAAGCCCTAATCAACATTTCCAGCCTTACTCAGAATTTCTAATTACAGCCCTGCAACCCCGCAGGACTTTCTCAGGCCTCTTTATCTCCACAATCTCTGCATTTTGAAACTAAAAGCCCACAAAAAACCACATTTTTAAGCAGTGAAGGAATTTTTTCCCTCTTCTCTCCCACTGCAGGATCCATAAAAACGATCCAACAGAACTGGGAATTTTTTCTTTGGAGGGTTTTTTTTCCCTATTTCTCGCAGGAAAACAAAAATTCCTGGAGGATTTTTGTTAGATTTTATTTTTCCCTGAGGTGCTGCTGCCTTTGTGAGGCAACAGGAGCTGTCCTTGTGCAATAATTCCATTGTCAGGCATCGATTGTTGCGTTTTCCATTGCACAACGAGGGGTGAAGAGAGAAGGGAAGGGTGGGGGACAAAGAATGACAGAATGAGGTTCCCTGTGCTGAGATTTTAATGAGGTTTTAGCTAATTAACTCCTCACGTGGCTCTGCTGCAGCTCTTCCTTCAACCGGGTTTCTTTTTTCATTAAAACTTTCTAAAAAAAATATATATATATATATAAAAATTTAAATCAGGCTCCAGGCATGTTTTGTGACACTTCCTTTTGATATCAAAGAGGAGTAGAAGAGAGTTCTAGGATTTGAATCTTTGAATCTTTCAATCTTTTAAATAATAATTTAAAGTTTATTTTTAAATAATTTAAAAAAAATATTAAGGGACATTCTACATATCTTGGGGGTTCTGGAACAAAATCCAGCATAAATTGAGTGTAAGTGGGATTGAAATCAGTCAAAGTCAGGGGAGTTTGTTTCCTTTCACCTTTCTCCTTTCTCCATCCTTTCCAAAGCAAATTTTATGAGAAATTTCCGTCATTTTTTCACAAACTCTGATATTTCACAGCTTCCAGTGGGAGAGAAAATCCAATTTGGAAAGGCAGGCTCTGATCTGGGGCTCTAAACTTCATCTGGATCCCAAATATTCCTATTTTCACACTAAAAAACTTCCAGCAGAGCTGTTTTCCAAGTGGGAAAGTCTCAAAAATAATGATGGAAATTCTCCAAGGTGCCCTGAACCCATTTCTCCATCACTTCTGCCACTCTAACCAAAATCTGATTTGAATGGGGTTGATTTGGTTCTGGTTTCATCTCAGCACCTGAATCCTGGATTGGGATGAGATTGGGTTGGGTGGGATTGGGATGGGATTGGGATGGGATTGGAATAGGATTGGGATGGGATTGGAATGGGATTGGGATGGGATTGGAATGAGATTGGGATCGGGATGGATTGGGATGGGATTGGAATAGGATTGGGATGGGATTGGGATTGGGATGGATTGGGATGGGATTGGGATCGGGATGGGTTGGGATGGGATTGGAATAGGATTGGGATGGGATTGGGATCGGGATGGGTTGCGTGGTATTTTTGGAGAAGCAGGAGGAAATCCACGTTGAGATTCCACCAAGGAACGCCATTCGTTGATGGCTCCGATTCCCTACCAGGCTCTGGAAAACGAGGAAAGGCAGAAAGATCCTCCCCTAGGAGGGAAAATCCAGAGTGGGAAGAACATTCTGGAACCCACCCATGGGTTATTTCCCATGAAACTATGACTGATCACGAGGGGGAAAAAACCCCGAGCCAGCAGCACTTAAACCCAGCTTAACCCCGGTGTAACCTCCACGTTAACCCGTCTGTCCAGTTTATTCACTTCCTATAATTCCCTGGATCATGCTTTGAAGAATTTCCAGCAGCTCTTCCTCAAGTCCTGCCCCCTTCGATGTCATCGATCCCGTCCATAAAAAGCTGGACAGCTCCCGGCGTTCTTCACTCCCAAATCCCAAAGCTTTGGGGCCAGGATTTGTCTTCTTCTGCTCAGGGCTGGGGTTTAGTGGCTGCTCTAAACACTCCAGAGTTTCTGCCCAGGTACAGTGGGGAAGGGGTTGTCATTTGGTTAGAATTAAAATATTTTTTTATAATGTGAATCGAATTTAAAAAAAAAAAAATTTGATTTTTTTTTTAAAAAACGTGTTGAATTTTCGAAAAAAAAAATTGATTTTTAAAAAAAATGTGTATTGAATTTTTGGGGAAAAAAAATGAATTTTTTTTAATGTGTATTGAATTTTTGAAAAAAAAAATTTGAGATTTTTTTAGTGTGTATCAAATTTTTGGGAAAAAAATTTGATTTTGGTTTTGATTTTGATTTTGATTTTGAGCTAAGGTCGTCCCAAAGTTTGACCTCAGTAAACTCCTTTTAAATGACATCATGGGCAGGGTGATTCACCAGCTGCTGTCACGTTGGAAATTCACCCCTTGCTTTATTCCGTGTCATCTCCCGGACGTGGAAATGTCCCAAACTGCCACCAGAGCCGTGCTCAGAAAAGCTGGAATTATCCCTGCAATTAGCACTGGAAATGTTTTAATTACTGGGAGGAAAAAATCCAAAAAAATCTGGATTTTTATTGTATTTATGCCGCTCTTTTGAGTGATTTTGGATTTCTGTGCTGCCTTTTCACTGCTGTAAAATCCAGAGACTTTAATTCCTATTGATGGGGCAAAAATCGCTGTTAATAACAATAATTAATATTTTGGGTCTTCAGAAACACCCTGAGAGCATATTTTATTTCATTTCATTTTATTTTATTTTGTTTTGTTTTGTTTCATTTAATTTCATTTTATCTTTTATTTATTTTATTTTACTTTATTTTGCTTTATTTAATTTCATTTTATTTTACTTCATTTTATTTCATTATTTCATTTCATTTCCGATGGTTTCTACAATTTTAGAATTAAATTTTCAAATTTTAGAATTAAATTCTTTATCCAGAGTTTAGGAAGGCTCAGGGACACCCTGATTTGGTTCACCCCCTTCTGTTCCTCCAACTGAGGTGTTTTTCTCCATTTCCATCCTGAAATTCCTGTCTGGAACTCCTGGATTTCACCTCCCAGCTCCTCCCCCGCGGCAGATTTTGAGTTCTTTTCTCTTTCCTGGATCCAGATTCCAAGGATTTTCTTGGATTCAGATTCTCTGCACTTTCATTGTCGAGTTTTCCTGATCATGAACTCGTTTGGGGCCTTCTTGGAAAAATTTTCCTTGGAAGTGGCAGCTTTGGAAAAGCCTGTGGAAAAGGCCTGTTGGAAAAAAAAAAAACCTCTTTGGAAGAGATTCCTTTGGAAAACACCTTGGAAAAGGCTCTTTGGGAGAGATTCCTTTGGAAAACACCTTGGAAAAGGCTCTTTGGGAGAGATTCCTTTGGAAAAGTTCATTTGGAAAGGACCTCTTTGGAAAAAGCCTCTTTGGGAAAGATGTCCTTAGAAAAGTCCATTCGGAAAACACTTCCTTGGAAAACGCTGTTTGGAAAAGACCTCTTTGGAAAAGGCCCATTTGAAGAAGGAATTTTTGGAAAAAAAGGCAGTTTTGGAAAAGACCTCTTTGGGAACAGGCCTCCTTGGGAAAAGGCCTCTTTGGAGATGGCCCGTTTGGAAAAAAGCTTCTTTGGAAAGGGCCTCGTTGGAAAAGACCCATTTGGAGGAGGCATTTTTGGAAAAGACCTCTTTGGAAAAGGCTTCTTTGGGAAAAAGCTTCTTTGAAAAAGGCCCATTTGGAAAAATCTTCTTAGGAAAAGGACTTTTTGGAGAAGGCATCTTGGGAAAAGGCCTCTTTGGAGATGGCCCGTTGGGAAAAGAACTCTTTGGAAAAAACGTGTTTGGAAGAGGCTCCTTTGGAAAAGGCTCCTTTGGAAAAGGCTCCTTTGGAAAAGGCTTCTTTGGAAAAGGCTTCTTTGGGAAAGGCTTCTTTGGGAAAGCCCGTTTGAAAAAAGCTTCTTTGGAAAGGGCCTCATTGGAAGAGGCCATTTTGGAAAAGACCCATTTGGAGAAGGCATTTTTGGAATAAAGGGCATTTTTGGAAAATCCCCACTGGAGAAGCCTTTCCCCCAGACTAACCAGCTGTCCCCCTCTGTCCCCACCCCCAGGAGGACCCTTAGAGGATGGACCCGGACCCGTCGCCGGGAGGAGCGGCCAGGCAGGAGGGGCTGATCGAGTTCTACGGCTCCTTCCAGGAGATGTTTGAGTTCTTCTGCAAGAACACCACGATCCACGGCACGGTGCGCCTGGTGTGCTCGGGGGGGAACCGCATGAAGACGGCCTTCTGGACGCTGCTGCTGCTGGCCAGCCTGGGCATGCTCTACTGGCAGTTCGCCCTCATGTTCAGCCAGTTCTGGGCTTACCCCGTGGTGCTCACCATGACCATGCACTCCGAGCCCAAAATGTTCCCGGCCGTCACCGTCTGCAACCTGGATCCCTACAGGTGAGACGGGCGCGCCGGAGGGTTGGGAAGGGGCACGGGTGAGTCCCAAAGGGTTGGGAAGGGTCAGGGGTGCATCCCAAAAGGTTGGGAAGGTTTGGGAATGGTCAGGGATGCATCCCAGAGGTTTGGGAAGGGGCAGGGATTCATCCCAGAGGGTTGGGAAGGTTTGGGAGTGGTCAGGGGTGCATCCCAAAGGTTTGGGAATGGTCAGAGATAGATCCCAGTGGTTTGGGAAGGGGCAGGGATTCATCCCAAAGGGTTGGGAAGGGGCAGGGATGGATCCCAAAGCTCTGGGAAGGTTCAGGATGGATTCCAAAGCTCTGGGAAGGTTCAGGATGGATTCCAAAGCTCTGGGAAGGTTCAGGATGCATCCCAAAGCTCTGGGAAGGTTCAGGATGGATCCCAAAGCTCTGGGAAGGTTCAGGATCATCCCCAGGAGCAGCAGCGAGGTCCCTGTGCTGCCCCAGCTATAAAGGTGCTGCTGTTGCTTTTTCCAAACTGGTTTCCAGACCAAGATCTTGCTGGCAATTGTGCAAGGACTGGGAGCAGGGAATTCCAGGGTGCTGATGGTGGGAGCTGCTTCTGAGCTCTGATCAAACCAGCTTTCCCTGGAAAACCTGGCTGCTCCTGGAATCCCTTCCCAGCTCAGCTGCTGAGCTCTGAAATGGGGGCACCCAAGCCAACCCTCCTGGGTTTTTCCAGAGGGAAAAAAAAATGGGAATAACGCAGCAAATGAGGACAAAATCCATGGAATTCTGTCAAAGCAAGGTCTGGTGACAGGGCTGCGTTCTCCCAGAGTTTCACCTGGCACAGTGAAGGGATGACGTAATTTCCTTGGGTTAATTAGCTAATTGGCTGACAGGGAGGCCAGTTTGTGCAGCTCTGCACAGCTGCGAGGCCAGAGCTTCCCAACAACTGGAAATTCAGCCACTGGAGCTGCTGAGAAATGAATTTATCAGAGCAGGGCCGTGCCCAGCTGCAGAATTCCTGACCATCCCCCCACAGCCACCTCTCCCCGGGCCCCGCGAGAGGAGAAGAGCGGAATTTTGACCGATTCCAGCTGTTCCTGGCAGGTTTGAGCTGGTCAGCGAGCACCTGGCACAGCTGGACAGGATGGCAGAGGAATCCATCACCTTCCTCTACGGCATCAACACCTCGGCCAGGCTCTTCCAGATGAAGGACAGGAACATCCACGTGCAGGCCTTGGCCAACCTCAGCAGCTCGGGCTTCAAACTCAGCCAGAACTTCTCGCTGCTGAGGATGTCCGACCTCAGGTCGGGGAAGAAACATTCCAGAGTGGGATTCCGGCTGGTGAGTGGGCTCCTGGGGGGGTTTCTCCGGGATTTGGGCAGGAAAAGGAGCTCTGGGGGAGGTCTGGATGGGGATTTGGGGGTTCAACCCAGAATGGGAGAGCTCCAAGTGGTGCCCAAGGTCCTGCCAGCTCGTCGGGTCGGG
>VZSR01003801.1:4667992-4681207 GCA_013398615.1 Brachypodius melanocephalos | reverse complement strand
GTGCCATCTGTCCGTGTGTCCTGGTGCCATCTGTCCGTGTGTCCTGGTGCCATGTGTCCGTGTGTCCCTGTGGGTATCCCGGTGCCATGTGTCCGTGTGTCCCTGCAGGAGGGACATTGCCAAGGTCACCATCTTCTACCAGCAGCTGAATTACCAGGCCGTGCACGAGGCTCCGCTGCTCTCCGTACGTTTGAACTTTCCTTGGAATTCCAGAGGGCTTTGGGAGGGAGGGATTCATCCCTAGAAATTCATTCCTTACCTTTATTTTTATATGATATATAAATACCCCTATTAATTTATATGGAATATTAATTCTTATTTCATAGAAATTATTTTGTTTTGATTTTATATTCTGTATAAAGGCAAAAAGAACCCCAAGAGAGCATCACCAGCACCCCAAACTCTGTCCCTGCCTGAATTTTTATGGAATTTTTTCCCCAGGGGAACTCGCTGCTTGGAGTTTAGGGATTGGTTTGGGGTTTTTGTGCAGGGAAATGATTGGGAAAATGAGCCAGGGTTCCCATGGGCTGCAGATATGAGAGTGAGGAACAGAGAGAACACAGAAAAGGCAAAAAACCCCAAAACTCTGAACCAACCCCCCCCCAAACTCTTTCCCTGCCTGAATTCCCTGGATTTTTTTTTCTTTCCCAGGAGAACCTGCTGCTGTCCAGCATGGGCAGCCAGTGGAGCCTGTGGTTCGGCTCCTCGGTGCTCTCGGTGGTGGAGATGCTGGAGCTGCTCGTGGACACCTTGGCCCTGTCCCTCCTCTTCCTCCTGCAGCGCCTGCGGGCCAGGAGCAGCTCCAGGAGCCCTGGGACCACCCCGGGAATCAGCCTGGACCTGGAAAACCCTCGGGAGCAGCAGGAGGGGAGGAGGAGCAGCCCTGGGATCATCCCAGGGATCAGCCTGGAGCTGGAGAACCCCCGGGAGCAGCAGGAGGGGAGGAGGAGCAGCCCAGGGGTGCTGCTGGATGGGTTTGGGAGCAGCCAGGAGCAGGATTTGGGACAGGAGGGAAGAGCTGAGGGCGTCCTGTGAGCCTGGAGAGGCTCAGGGTGGTCCTGGTGCTGCTGGAAAAGCCACAGGGACGTCCTGGATCCTCTCCTGGGAATTCTGACAATGCTTGGAATTCTCCTGGTGCTGCTGGAAAAGCCACAGGGATGTTCTGGATCTGCAGCTGGGAGCTCTGGCTGTGCTTGGAATTCCTATAAATCTGCTGGAAAGGTAACAGGGATGTCCTGGATCCTCTCCTGGAACCTCCCTGAGCATGGAAATGCTTGGAATTCCCTTAATGCTGCTGGAAAAGCCACAGGGAATTTCCCAAAACCTCCTGGGCTCTGATGCTACCTGGAATTCCCAAAATCCTGCCCTCTGATCCCACCTGGAATTCCTGAAAACCTCCTGATCCCAGCTGGAATTCCCAAATTTCCTCCGTCCCTTTCCCTGTTGCACTCCAGGGCTCTGGCTGCTGCTGCTGAGACGTTTTTGGATTTTCCAGGAAATTCCCTCCAGCTCTGCCTCTTCCAGAGGGAAAATAAAAAGGAAAAAAAAAACGAGGTTGGGAATTTTTTTAAGTGCCAGGAAAAGCATCGGATTCCTGGAATTTTTATGGCAGAATTCCCGTTGAGAAGCAGAGATAATGTGAACATTATCCATGTGAATATTGAATTTATCTGTGCACAACCCAGAAAAAGCAGCTTTATTTTCGATGGGGAGCATTTTCCTCTGTTGGAACCTTGCAGGGAACAAGAAATCCACCAGTTTTGGGGTTTTTTAATCTTTTTTTAATAATAAAATGCTCTGAAAACAAACTTTGCCTGGAATTTGTTTTGCCTTCAGCTGAGATTTGGATTTCTTCCTGCCTGGATTTTATTTCCTGAACATACAAAGCCAAATCCTGATTTTTTTTTTTTGCCCTCACTTAATGAATTAACTGAATTTAATTCCAATTTAGGGGGCAGAGAATCCAATCCTCTGCCCAGGGTGGGGATTTCTGATCAGATTTGGCCGAGGGGGGTTGGGAATTGAGGAAAGGGATGGAAATTCAGGGAGAGATGAGCAAAATCTGGGATTTTTTTGAGGAATAAATCAGTTTTGGAGGTTGTGGAACCACAAAAAAACCCCAATGTGAGGCAGCTCAGAGCTCTCTGCACTAATTTTGAGTTTCGGATACACTAATTTTGGTATTGGGCACAAATTTGGGGGTTTGGATGCACTAATTTTGGTCCTGGACACTGATTTTGAGTTTTGAGACATAAATTCTGGTACTGGGCACAGATTTTGATTTTTGGAAGTTCCTCTTTATCCCAGAACATCCCAGGCTGAGCAATCAACCCCCCAAATTCTGCTTTGGGGTCAGCCCTGAGTGCCTGGGATGGCCCCAAATGGGAATTTCCACCCGGGCTGGGCCCTTCCAGCAAAGATCCAGACCCCAAAAATGAAAAAAAACCAAAAAAAAATCCTCCAGGAAGGAGCTCCAGGGGAGGGATCAAGCCCAGGCCAGGACAAATCTGATTTTTCAGGAGGAACAAACCCAAACGTGAGCCCCAGGGGAAGCTGAGGACAGAATTTCCTGAGCTGGGCTCTGCGGGTAATTAAACACCCTCACATCGTTAATGATGGCCCTGATTTCACATTTCTGGTGGGATTTATTCGGGTTTTTTAATACCTGAAGTAATTTTTTTTTTAACCTGGTGATGAACCAGAAGGGAATCCCATCAGCAGCAGAGAGTCACAGCAACCCCAGCAGCAAAAACAACCCCTGACAAACAAAAACACCCAAATATAAAGCAGATTTTTGGTGTCATTCAGGTTAAAATGGGGTGAAAAACGCCGATTTTGGTTGATCCAGGCAGCGAGGAGAGGAACCAGCAACAAACCAAGCTTGAGAAGGAGGAGGGAAGGAATTGATGCAGATTTTTATTGACAGAGCTTGGGGAGAGCACAGGAGGAGGAGGAGGAGGAGGGGAAAGAGCACAGCGAGAGTTTGGAGTCCTACAAAGGGGGCACAGAGAGATTCTGGTGGCCAGGGGGGCAGGAGGGTGGGCAGGGAGTAAAAACCTGCTCCAAAGTGACCCCAGGGGGGCAGGAGGGTGGGCAGGGAGTAAAAAACCTCCAAAGTGACCCCGAGAGCTGCGGGGAGAGGGGAGGGAGGGGTTAACAGCGAGGGCAGAGCCCACCCAGCCCAGCCTGGGCACAGAGCGGCTCTGAGCTGGCCAAAATCCTCTGAGCTGGCCAAAAATCCCTTTGAGAGGGGCAAAAACCCTCTGAGATGGTCACAAATGGAGTCTGAGCTGGCCAAAATCCTCTGAGAGGGCCAAAAATCCCTTTGAGAGGGGTGAGATGGATCTCTAAGCTGGCCAAAAATACTCTGAGAGAACCAAAAATCCCTTTGAGAGGGGCAAGAAAACCTCTGAGATGGTCAAAATCATCTCTGAGAGGGCCTCAAAGGGGCTCTGAGCTGGCCAAAATCCTCTGAGAGGGTCAGAAATCCCCCTGAGATGGCAAAAATGGATCTCTGAGATGGCCAAAAATCCTCTGAGCTGGCCACAAATGGGGTCTGAGCTGGCCAAAATCCTCTGAGAGGGCCAAGAAACCTCCGAGATGGTCAAACATCCCTCTGAGAGGGTCAAAATCGAATTTTCTGTGTGCCTTCCCCTCCGAAATTTGGAGCCCACACCCTCCCACCAACCCCCCGAGGAGAAATAAAAATCAGAGAAATGCAGAAAATGGGGAGAAATGCATCCTTAAGGTGTTTTTCCTGGAGAAATGTTCGGGGTTGGGGCTGCAGGGTGTTGGGTTTCATCTTAAATTGGAGGTGTTTAACACCTCAGGAGCCGTGTGGTGAAAACAGAAGAGGGAAGGGGGGAAGAAAGGAAAATTAGGAGGGGGAAAAAAAAAAAAAAAAAGGCAGGTTTGGAGAAATATTCCCTAAAAACGCTACCAAAATCAAATCAAATCAAATCAAAAAATCCTGACATTAAATACAGACCAAACTGTATTGAATGAAAATTGCACTAGTCCTCTGGGCACGTCAATAATAAGAATAAATTAAATACTTAACAATTCCACGGATTTAAAAAAAAAAAAAAAAAGACAAAAGAGCACAAAACCCCGTAACAAAATGAACATTTAAACCGACCCCCCCTCCCCCAAATACTGTCAGGTAGGAAAAGTGCACCGAGTTTTGCTTTTAGACATCTAAATAAAAGTACCGACACGCGTTAAATAAATCCATTGTCTCGCCACGCCGCCGCTCTCTGCGTCCGTATTTACAATTGGGTTTGTTTTCTTGCCGGCTTTGCGCGCTTCAGCAATGAGTCCGGAGCTTCCAGGGTGGGATTTCCCGGGGGAGGTTGGGAAAAGTGAAATCGAGCGACCTGAAAAGTGGAAGCCGCTTTCAAACCAGCATGGATTGAAAACCAGTTTGAAAATCAGTTTGAAACCAGTTCAAAACCAATTTGAAAACCACTTTGAAACCCAATTCAAAACCACTTTGAAACCAGTTTGAAAATCAATTTGAAACCAGTTTGAAAATCAATTTGAAACCAGTTTGAAAATCAATTTGAAACCAGTTTGAAAATTAATTTGCAATCAGTTTGAAACTAGTTTGAAACCCAATTTGAAACCAGTTTGAAAACCGCTTTGAAACCAGTTTGAAACTAATTTGGAGTCGCTGGACAGGTTAAAAACCCCAAAATGACCGTGCTGAAATCCATGAGCAGAGCAGGATCGTGGCAGGGCTGGGAATTTTCACTCCCCAGAGTTTTTGGAAGGAGCCTGGAAAGGTTCTGGAGGGGGAATCAGCACCAGGGAAGGCCTGAAGTGATGGAGAGGGGCTCAAAGCCGGGTGGGAATTCCCTGCAGGGATCTCCCGGCTCCTCACCCGGGATCAGAGCGGGGTTTGGGATCCTGGAGAGCTCCAGGGGCTGGGCTGGGGGATCCAGAGGGATCTGGGGATCTCCTGCTGAGGGGACACTCGGATTTTGGGGTGGATTTGGGATCAGGAGCAGCACCACGGCTTCCAACCCCATCCCAGCTGGGCCAGGAGCAGCCAAAACTTGGATTTAGGGAGGGATTTGGCATCAGGAGCAGCACCAAAACTTCCAAGCCCATCCCAGCTGTGCCAAGGCTGCAGGGATTGGATTTAGGGATGGATTTGGGATCGGGAGCAGCACCAAAACTTCCAAGCCCATCCCAGCTGTGCCAGGGCTTCAGGACACTGCTCAGCCCTGGCTTTGCAACTTTTAAACCCCGGCTTTTTTAAACTTTTAAACCCCGGCTTTTTAAATTTTAAACCCTGGGGGTTTTTTTAGATTTTTAAAGCCACGGCAGCAGCAGCAGCAGGTTCAGGAGTGCCGAGGAGAAGGGGACGGGCGGGGCAGTGACACCCGAGGGGAGGCAGCGCCCTGGGCACGGAAATCTGAGGTGATTTGGGTGAGAAAAGAGACAAAGCCCGAGGTTTGGGTGAGAAAAAAAAGACAAAGCTCGAGGCAAAGGAGGCAAAAATGAGCTTTTGTGGGTGCCCGGGGGAGGCGGAGGGGCCGCGGCGCTGGTGACGCCTCACACGGGGCTGAGGGAAGCCGGGGAATGGCGGAGGGAAAGGGAAGGAAAGCCTGGAGCCAGAGCCAGACAGGGGTGACTCCCAAATCCCAGCGGCCATCCCTGCTCCCCTCAGAATTCAGGGGTTTGTCCAGCCCCATTTTTAGGGGTTTCGGGGTGGATTTGGGGTTGCAGCAATGATTTCCCTGCTCCGTCCCCCTGAGGGAGGGCAGGGCCGGGCAGAGCCCTTGCTCATCCTCCACTGCCCGCTCCACAGAGTTCCGACCAAACACCACCGAGACTTCCAGCCCAGGCACAGAATAGCCAAAAAAAGGGAGAATTTGGGGATTTTCCTTCCTCAGGATCAGCGGAAGGAGATTTTGTTGATGACTGAAGGAAGCACAGGAGGCCCCGGGGGCAGATTTTGCACGGCAGAGCCGCCGGCACTGAGGGCAGAGCTCAGCCCTCGGAACTGCTCATCCCAAAACTCCGGTGGGAATCGAGATTGAGCCCCAAAATCGGCAGGAAAAGCTGGGCCAGCGCTTTCCTGAGGGAGCAGGAATTCCCCTGAGCCAAAAAAAGGCAGGAAAAGCTGGGCCAGCGCTTTCCTGAGGGAGCAGAATTTCCCCGAGCCAAGGGAGAGGCTCCGGCTGGACCCCGAGTGCCGCTGGGTGAGCCCTGAGGGTGAGGAGCTGCTCCCTCCAGATCCAAGGCCACAATTCCAGCCCTGCCGAGGCTTCTGAGGCCAGGCAGTGAAAACATCAAGAATTCCCGAGGGGATGGGATGAGCAATCAGAGTTTTGGGGATCTGCTGATGGTTTGGAGGGTGGGGAGCTCCGCCTGCAAGCTCTGGAGATCCCGGGACGATCCCTGTGGCCTGACCCTGGAGCCCAGGCTGGGACATCACCCCCAAAATCCTGACAAACTCCGGTGCAATTGGGAAAAAGCTCAAAGCTCCAATGTCCAGCCAGGATTCCAGAGGTTCCTGTGCTCCCTAAACCTTCCCAAGATGGGATGAGACAGCTCCAGACACAACGAGGGAGAACCACATTCCCTCACTGCAGCTGAGAAAATCAGGGGAGGGGAAGAAAGAGAAAACCACAAAAATTCTGCTGCTCCAAAGGAGCTGAAATGCTCCAGCACGCACGGGAGAGCAGGGAGGGGACACAAGAGGGAGGAATTGTGGAATTCTCTTCCATGGAAAGCTGAAGGGAGCAGGGAAGGGAAGTGGAATTCACCATCCCTGGATGTGTTTAGGAGAAGATGGGGGGTGGCACTCAGGGCTGGGCTTCAGGTGGGGCTTTAGGGCTGGGCTAGACTCCATTTTGAAGGTCTTTTCCAGCCTGGGGACTCTGGGATTTGGGAGTTCTGTGATTCTGGGATCCTGGAATTCTGTGATTCTGGGATCCTAGGGATGATTGTGGGGTGATCCTGGGATTTTAGGATCCTGTGAAATTGCACCGAGCAGCTGGAGCTGGTTCCCCTCCCTGCCCCAAGCCCATCGCCAGCGATGAGCTTCTCCCAGTGCAGGGATCAGAGCTGCTGCTTCCAGGAATCCCTGGATGGGAGGGGAATCCTTCCAGGAATCCCTGAGGGATGGGAGCAGTGCAGTATGGCTTTGAGCAGCCAAGCACCCAGGGCAGCAAACGAGGGGAGCGTGGCTGGTTTAGTCCTGAGAGCAGAGAAGGGTGAGGGGCCGGAGCTCCCAATCCCGACCCCGCTGGGCCTCTGGAGCATCCCTGCCCCAAAACCTGCCGGGGAGGGCAGCTCTGAGTCCTCCCAGGGGCTCAATCCCTGCCAGAATTCCAAGCCAACTGTTGAGGGCCAGCTTTGTCTGCTCCTGCTGTCGGTGGCTCTCTCCTGGTCACGGAAGGTTTTTCCTTTTCTTCTCTTTTGAAATATTTTTTTCCTTTTTCTGTTTTTTTTTTTTTTTTTTGGTGTTTTCAAACTCTAAGCTCATCTCTCCCACACACTCAGCCCACAGTTACACCCTGGGAGGTTCCTACTCCAAAAAAATAAAGAAACACCCCCCAAAAAATCCAACCATCCAGTAGCCAAGCAGGAGAACTCAAAGCCCACAGGAAAAAAAAAAACCAAACAACCCTCAGCCTTCAGCTCAACCCCGAGGGCTGCGGGGCATCCAAACCAGAGCAACCTGCAAGGAAAACACCGAGACACATCCAAGGGCGGGGCTCTGCAGGGATCCAGCCGCACTCCCATCCTAACACTCGTCGATGTTGAGGCTGATGAACTCCTGGATGCATTTCCTGTACTGCAGCTCCGTGGGGCTGTTGCTGGGGTATTGGCCCGGCTGCCCCTCTGCCTCCCTCATCTCCTCGTTCATCCGTGCCAGGCGCAGCCTGCGGGGGATGGAGAGCACGGGGGGACGGGGGGTTGGTTGTTCCTTCCACTGTTGGCGGCGTATCCTGGTGTTTTCTGCTCTCCAGGCGGTGTTTTCCAGTCCCCACGCAGTACTTCCCAGCATTTCCTGGTATTCCCTAATGTTTCCTAGTCCCCAGAAAGTATTTCCCAGTCCCCAAGCAGTCTTTCCTGGTGTTTCCCAGTCCCCAGGCAGTATTTCCCAAAGTCTCCCAGAGTTTCCAGACAGTATTTCCTGATATTTCCCAGTATCCCCCAGGATTTCCCAGTTCCCAGCCAGCGTTTCCTGGTATTCCCTGGCATTTCCCTGTCCCCAGGCAGTATTTCCTGATATTTCCCAGTCCCCTGACAGTGTTTCTTGGCATTCGCCAGCATTTCCCAGTCCCCAGCCACCATTCCCGGTGTTCCCGGTGCTCCCCAGCCATCATTCCCGGTGCTCCCCAGCCACCATTCCCGGTGCTCCCCAGCCACCATTCCCGGTGCTCCCGGTGTCCCGCTGCACTCACAGGGTGACGATGTCGGCGTTGGCGGCGCTCACGGCGATGCTCAGCGGGTCCTGCCCGTCCCCGTCGGGCGCGTGCTGGGTGGCACCGCGCTTCAGGAACAGGCACACCTGCCTGGGGACACCGCCGCGTCAGGGGACACCGGCACCGAGACGCCGGCACAGCACGGGGACACCGGCACGGAGTTCCAGCCCCCAGGAACGCAATTCCAGCTCCCAGGCACAGAATTCCAGAGGCACAGAATTCCAGAGGCACAGAATTCCAGCTCATCATCATCATCATTATTCCAGGTTGCTCCAACCTACCCTTGGGCACTTCCAGGAATCCAGGGGCAGCCGTAAATCCTCTGGGAATTCCGCCCCAGCTCCTCCCCACCCACCACGGAACGATTTCACCCCAACTCCCTCCTCTCCCTGCCCTTTGCCAGCTCCGAGCCCTTGACACGCTCCAAAATCCACATTTTACCACTGAATTCCCCCAGCTCCCTCCCTCGTGCCCCGGATTTCCTGCGTTATTCCAGCTCTGGATTTGCTCCAGCACTCACCCGGTGTGCCCCAGGTAGGTGGCGTGGTGCAGCGGGGCCCGGCCCCGAGAGTCCCTTTGGTTCACATCGGCCCCGTTCTGCAGCAGGAACTCACAGGCGATCAAGGAGCCCTGGAGAAAGGGGGAAAAGGGAATTTCCACATCCAACCAGCCGGGCTGGACAATTCCCAGAGAGTTTCCATGTCAATCCAGCCAGGCTGGAGAATTCCCGTGCTCCAAAAAGGGAATTTCCACATCAATCCAGACTAGGCAATTCCCAGGGAATTTCCACATCAATCCAGCCAGACTGGACAATTCCTGTGCTGTGACAAACAAGAATTCTGCGTCTCTGCTCATTTCTCCCCTCTAACAAGAGGGCTGCTGCAACTTTAAAATTTCAAAGAGCGAGCCTTGTTTCTCTCGCTGGGCAATTCCCGTGCTCCAAATCGCAGCCGAGCCCTCCCATCCCGAAATGTGGCTTCCTAGCCCCACGTACCCCCGTGACAGCCTGGATCAGAGGGGTTTTGCTCTCGTCCTCGTCGTTGACCCAGTTGATGTCGGCGCCGTGGGCCAGAGCCTCGGCCATGAGGGGCAGGTTCCTGGCCTGGGCTGCCCTGTACATCACCAGCCCCGGGTGCAGCTCCCGCAAATCCTCCAGATCCGACACCTCCTGCTCCAGCTCGGCCTCCCCGCTGGATTCCTCTGACACCTCGCACTCTGCTGGGCAGGGAAAAAGGGAGGGAAAAAGGGGAAAGAGGGAAAAAGGGGAAAGAGGGATGAGCCCAAAGCTTCACATTTCATTTTTTATGGTCCCAATGCCATGCTGGTCACCCGTCCTGCCTAAGGGAGGCTGGGCCTGCTGGTATTTGTAGAGTTCTGCCTTTTTTTGTTTAGGGGAAATTCAGGGAGAAAACAGAGAATCCCACACTGGGTTGGGCTGGAAGGGATCCCAAAAGTCATCTCATTATCCCAGATTGCTCCAGCCTGCCCATGGGCACTTCTATCCCAGCCCCTCCTAGGGAAGAATTCCATCCCCAAATCCCAAAATCCCAAATTCCACCCCATAACCCCATCAATCCCTCCCTCCTAGCAGGACTCGAGTAGTCGATCCGATCGAAAAGTTCCGTTTTCCAGATCGATCCCTCAAAACCCTGAACGGGGCTGGAGCTCCAGCCAAGAAGGTTCCAGATAAAACCCTCCTGCCCTTCCCTCTGTGTGCCACCGTCCCCAGTGCCACCCACCGTCCCCAGTGCCACCCACCTTCCTCTGTCACGCTGTCCACCACGGAGCCGAAGACCAGGACGTCGCCGCTGCCGTCGGTGCTCCCTCCCAGGCCGCTGTCACTGCTCAGACCTGCGGGGCCAACAGGACACAAAGCGAGGCCCCTTTAACACCCCGGCCCCCCAAAGGCAGGCTGTGCCCACGCTGGGGACAGGGCAGGGTGGCACAGGGGCGCTGGCACAGGGGCGCTGCTGTTGGCGTAGAGAACACATCAGCACAGCACAGCTCGATTGTTTTATTGCAGAGCTCTGGGGCACAAACCCCAATCAGGCTCCGACGTGAATTCGGGATGAACGTGTTTTATACCTTTCTCGTTATATAACTACATGTTAATTATTAGACTTACATTGTTCTATTGTATGCATTGATTTTACCCATGAATCCTTGTAATTATCATCAAACCCCCCAAACATCGCTTCTCATGATTCTTAAGAGCTTCTCGTGATTCTTGTTGTGATTAAACAACAATTCAATTACCGATCAATCATTAATTTATCACATGATGATTACACAGGCGCAGCCTCACGCGATCCAGCAAAACAAAGCTCAGCCTCCATTCCAGCACCTGCTGGCTCTGCTTCCCTTTCCCAAAGTTTGTAACATCTCTCTTCTTGTTTACATTCCTTTCTCTGCAGAGGAGTCAGGTGATGATGGACTTCTGGTTGGACCAGTGTGGTTGGAGAGGTGGCAACCTCATCCTCCAGCCCGTGATCCTTGTCACAAAACTATACAATCCCAAAATAAACTGTCCCTTTCCTGCCTTCTGAACTAGACTCGAGCGATCCTCGTTCTCTTTGTGTCCCGCAGCGACACGGGCACACCGAGGCACCGCCCTGCTCTGGGCACCGGGCGCGCCGCAGCCACGCTGGCATCGCTCCTTTGGCACTTTTTGGTTGTGATGCCTCGAGTTTCAGTTTTCAGATTTTCCAGGGTCTGCACTGCACTAGTGTGTGAACTCTGAACTTCATATAAAGCATTATTAGCAAGTTCTCCTCACGGTTCAGTCAGACAAAACAATCCTTTTACAGAGGAAAAGGTTTCCGAGAACCAAGGACACCCTTTGGGCCCAAAAAGAACAAAACCCAGCAAATTGAGGAGAGCAAACTGGGACTGCATAACCTGAAGCTGTAATTGAACAATTAAACCCCAATATGCAAATGGACCAAAACTTATAAAAGTGTCAGACCTTGTGACCATTTGTCCATTTTGTGCCCATTTTGTGCCCATTTTTTGTCCATTTTGTGCCCATTTTGTGCCCACCTTGGGTGTAGCCCTGGCCAGGCTCTTGTCCTGCCCAAGGTGGATCCTTAAAGGCCTTTTAATAAATCTCTCCTTTATTCTCCAGCTCTGTCCAGTCTCTGTTCCAGCTCAGCCTTCCCAAGGCATCAAAGCCATTGGGATTAGGGAGGAAAAAAAAAACCCTGGAAAACATTCCTGAAGCAGCTGAGTGCTCTGTGCAAAGAGAAACACCAGAAAAAGCTGCAGGAACAACAGAGCTGAGCCTGGAAAATCCCAGCAGAACCAGAACCTGAACTTGAGAGGGTGCTGAACAACCCAGGGCAAAATCCCAGCTAAAGATCCTGAAAATCCTGGATCACGAGGAATCCTCCAGCAGCCGGAGGAGGGAGCGAAGCCACAACAGGAAAGGTCTCAGAGCACGAGGGGATTTTTTTAGAGCTGCTGCAGGTTTTTATAGAAAATAGGTTTGCTTTATAGAAAGCAAACCCACAGCATGAGGAGGAAGGAAAACGTGGTTCCAGCCGGGCCTCGTGCCTCTGCTCCACGTGCCCAGCAACCCAGGGAGGGAGGAGCTGGCACGTGGATGTGGATCCAGCACGTTCCCAGTTCTGCTCTCACTGCATCAGGGATAAAATAGTTGTTTTCTTCTTTAGCAGCAAAATAAGGCACTGAGAAATTTGCTATTTTCTTCTTTAGCAGCAAGATGATCTGAAAAAAATTGCTATTTTCTTATTTAGGGGCAAGATGATCTGTGAAATTTGCTATTTTCTTCTTTAGGAGCAAGGTGATGTTCTGAGAAATTTGCTATTTTCTTCTTTAGCAACAAGATGATGATCTGTGAAATTTGCTATTTTCTTTAGCAGCACCATGCCCTCAAAAATTTGCTATTTTCTTCTTTAGGAGCAAGGTGATGCTCTGAGAAATTTGCTTTTTTCTCCTCCAGGAGCAAGATGAGGCTTTGAGAAATTTGCAGTTTTCTTCTTTAGGAGCAAAATAAGGCACTGAGAAATTTGCTGTTTTCCTCTGCAGGATCAAGATTCCCTCCGAGGGATCTGAGGGACTCTGAAGTCCTGCACTTCCCATTGTTTTTGTGGACAAAAAAGCACGAAAAAGCACAAAATTCCTCAAAACTGGAACAGCCCTCAAAGCCCTGATTCAGACAAGCACTAAAGCACTTTTTTTCCTTGATTCCAAGAGATCAAGGAGGAAAACCTGGGAGTTTCTGCTGTGCTAAATCCAGGGCTGTAAATATTTATTGTGAATTCCTACAGGGACAAGCCAGGAAATTTAACAACTCCTGAGCTGAGGATGATCACGGACCACAAAAACTCCGGGATGATTAAATAAATAATAATAATAAATAATGATAATAATAAATAAATAAAACCAATCAATTTCTTCTCAGTCCAGGATTACATTCTCTCAGGAATTTATTCGACAAAGGGAATTTTGGAAATATTTTGCCTGTGGAAAAGGAGGAGCCAAAGGAGGTGGCAATTTAAGGGATCCCTGAGCAGAAATCCATCAGTGCCTGGGAGTTTTGGGGTGGAACAAGCAGGGTTTGGGTGTCTCTTTTGCTGCTGGCTGCCAGAGAGTCACCTTACCTCCGTCCAGGAGGGACCCAGGGGGACCCATCCCACTCCAAGGGCCACCTGCCAGCGGGTGCTGCAGGGAGATGTGGCTGGCACCTAGAGGAAGGTGGACGGGAATGTGAGGGGAGTTCATTGGCACAAACACAAAAAACAAAAAAAAA
>VZSR01003801.1:4597999-4630502 GCA_013398615.1 Brachypodius melanocephalos | reverse complement strand
TGGGGACAGAGCCTGGGGATAGAGCCTGGGGATGGAGTTTGGGGATAGAGTTTGGAGAGGACTGAGTTTGGAATGGCAGGATTTGGAGAGAGCAGGGTTTGGGATGACAGAATTTATAGAGAACAGAGTTTGGGAAGAAACGGATGAGAACAGAATTTGGGGAGAGCAGAATCTGGGGAAGGCAGAGTTTGGTGAATTTATGGCACTCACAAGTCCTGCCCTGCAACTGGCCCTAAAATATTTTTTTTTCCTCAAACTAATTTAGTTTATCTGCCTTATTCTCCTGTCAGCCTCTGTCTCAAGGGCCGGTCCAAAGAGGCACAGTTGAAGGATTATTTTATTTCCAATATCCCTTACTGAAAAGAACAAGTTTTCATTTTAATAATTTCAATTTTAATAAGTTTAGTAACCAATAAGGCACTTTTGCTGCCCATCCCTGAGTGTTTGGTCCCTGCAAGTTCTGTGGGAAGATCCAAGGAGTCCTGGATTTTTTGGTGGGCTCTGTCAAGTCCCTGCACATTGACACACATCAATAAATTGTGTTTGCTTTGCTCTGCAGTGGGGTTATGGAGACCAAGAGCGATCAGGCCCTGGTTGGAGTCCAGAATTATTTGGAGGTAGGTCCTTGTTAATCCTCTTGTCATGAAAATGAAGCTTTTAGGGTCGCATTGTTCAGCTCCAGAAATTACCAGGGGTAAATATTATTTTAAGGTGGACACTCAATAAAACCAGCAGAGTGCTGAGCACTGTGAAGTTCAAAACAAAAGACTTAAAGCGATGTCATTGCACGGATTCTGACCTTGAAAAGATGTCAACCCTTCAGTGAGACTTAACTGAGCCCAGAAATGACTCTGAGAGGGCCTGGCTCACCTGAGCTTTGTTAGGATTTGTGGCTTTGCCTCCCCTTGTCCTTAAAAGTGCCTCAGTTCTGCTTCGTGTCCAATTCCTTCATGGATTCAGCAGCTGGATGCTGTCTCCTCCCAGGAGAGGATGTCCCTGACAGAGGTTTTGCAGAACAAAGCCCAGCAGGATGTCCATTGTTCTGTGCTGCTTCCATTTTTTTTTTCTTTGGAGTTCTGTTATTTCCCCCTTTTTTTCCAGGGGGAAAAAAGTTCCAATGCTGTTATCCCTGCACTGCTCCCAGGGATTCCCTTGGAGCTGGGAATGCTCTGAGGACCCCCAGGTGCTGTTTGGGCTGGCAGTGAGTGTGAACAGGAGTGTAAAAAACCCCATTTTTACACCCAGGAGTAGAAAATGGGTCACCTGAGCGTCGTAATCCAATCGTGAATTAAAATTGTAAATTAATTACAAGCTGCTGCTGAGTCTGGTGCAGGGCAGGAATCAAAAGGAAGCTGAATTATGATTTCTCTTGTCTTGGAAGCATCACGGAGTTCCAAGTGAAGCTTGGAAGATAAGAGGTTGTTGCAGAGCTGATTTCTGCAGGTCAGAGCACGCCTGGGCATTCATTTTGGCACTCATTTGTCTGTCTGACCCAAATCCCAAACTGCAGCCCTGAAGGGCAGAGCTGGCCAGGAGCAGCCTTGGTGTCCCACCCAAGGGACACGGCCAGGACATCCCTGAGGCTGAGAATTCCTGCTGCTCTCCCTGCAGAGGGAAATGTGAGCAATGACGGCTGCAATCAGAGTTCTCAGGGTGGCTCCTTGCCCGAGACCGTGGCAGAGAAAGTGTTTAAATACTGTGCAGACCCTGCAGGAAGAGCCCAAAAAGGATTTTCTATCCCATTTCTCTCATCCTCTGAGCCACTCCTCTGCTCTTGGGGTGAGCCCAGCAGTTGTTCTGCATTATCCCAGCCACGTCTGGGCAGGGTGGGTGATGAGAGGAGAAAAGGAGAGGAGAAAAAGACAAACACGAGCTGCTTTGGTGTTGGCTTTTCCCAGCATCAGCACTTTGCAGGCCAGGCTCGGTGCTTTCATGTGGTGTTCCTGATGCTGGGCACTGCTGCCTCGATTGGAACCACATGGGAAGCCTTAAAGCAGCTTTAACACAAAACTGCTGGTGCTGCCTGCAGGAATCCCTCTTCCTTCCTCCTTTTCTCTGCAGCCTTGAACCTCACTGCTTCCCCCAAAGCCAGAGAAGGGCAGGGCAGAATTCAAGCTGGAATCAGATCCTGATTGTGTTCTGAGGATGTTCAACCATTTGTTTGCAGTTCCAAGCCAGGAAAAAAAAAAAAAAAAAAAAAACCAACCCCAAAAACACCAAAAAAACCAAACCTGGGAGGTGCAGGCTCGGTGTTCCAGCAGCTGTCTCGTGGAAATTGGGATGGAAATTGGTTTTGTGTCACTGCAAAGGTTTTTTTAGTCCTTGGTGCTGCTGTGTGACAGAGCCCTGGGGCTGTGCAGAGGAAATGGAGCCTTGCTTTAGTCCACAGGGACTTGTAGGAGCTTTTCCTGTGTCTTTGAGGGGTTGAGCTTTGCTGGCAACACTTTATTTCTTGGAGACAAGAAATAAAACTTCTTGGAGCACTGGGAAGCCCAAGTTGGGCCCAAAGTGAATTCCAGGCTTTGTTTCCCCCCATGGCGAGGTTGGAGCTCTGTGATTTGGCTCCCTCCACTCATCCATGGAGGTTTTTCACCTCCAGGACTTCAGGCTCTGTCTCAATCCTCAGAAATGTCTCTGCTCCAAAGGAAGATCTCACCTTTTGCTGTTGCTGTGGTAAAAAAAGAAACAAACCTGTTTGGGATCTAGAGAGTTCCCTTCCCTGCCTGGAACCATCTCCCATCTCCCATTTTGCTGGGAAATGCTGCCCAAACTCGTCCTTCCCCCTCTCAAAAGCCCTTTTTGGCCAGCAGCCTGGTGCTCAGGGCAGGGATTGTTCCTGATGAAAGGAGAAGGGAGCAGGAGAGGAGAGAAAGGAGGAACAGCAGCTCCTTACTATGCAGGGCAGCTCTGCTCCAACCTCCTGCCCCACATCCTTTAAAAAAAAAGAGCAAAAATTCAAACAGACAGAGAACTGCCATCCTCAGCCTCTGTTTTGATAATAATTCCAGTGAGGGCGGAGATTGCTTTGGAAACCTTCTCTCCTACCAAAATGCACATTCTCAGTGTGTCCTTCCTGCCCTTCTCTTCCATTTCACCCAACCAGCTGCAAATTGGCTGATTTTTAATTGGTTTGAGCTGACATAGCACCAGTGAGTCAGGGAGGCTGGCATGACACACAGCCAGGAGCTTGCACGGCAGGAATTATTAGAACGCTGTCATTAATAAATCGGGCAGCCCCTGTGTCTGAGGCCATTCCAGAGGATGAAACCGTGACCAATCCAGCTGCTGAGGAAGAGAAATTTATTTTTTTTTTTCCAAAACATTTCCAATGCCCGTACAGGTCAATGGAAAATCTGGAGGATTTTATTTTTTTTTTTTAAATATTTTTATTTTTATTCAGACTTCAGGAAGAGAAGTGGATGAACTTTTGCTCCCCTGCCATGGGTGATGTCCTTCCTCCTGCCCCTCCAGCACGAGAGGGAAAACGAGCTGGGAGCAAGAAAAGCAATGTGGAATGTGGATCCATATCATCCTGGCAGGCAGCAGTGGAAATTCCGGCGTAATTCAGCGCTCGGGACAGAGCAGCTAAATGCAATTCACGCTTTCCCCTGCATCCCTGGCGTGCATGAGGGATAAACTTGCAGCCTTGGCATGCTGCTGGCTGCTCCAGCAACGTGGAAAAAAATGGGGGATAAATGGGTGAGGTGTGAGAGGGGCCTCCAGCAGGTGCCAAAGCCAAGATTTCAGTGTTTACAGCACCTGCTAAACAAAAAAAAAATAAAATTGATTTTTTCTTTGGCTTAAAGGAGGGAGCAGTGAACTCTGAGCACACACAGGACAACCCAGCTCCTTTATTCCTTTATCCTCTTCATTTTTATTTTTTTTTTAAGCTGGGTGAAATGCTTAATTCCTGCTTCAGTTCCCCCCCTGGGAACCCAGAGATGATCCCAAAGAGGATGGGAGATCTGGATGAACAGCAGCGAAACCTTTGGAGTTGCTCAGATGAAAAAGCCCTGCCTGTTTGAGGGGTTTGTTGTTACTGCAAGGGCAGGAAAAACTGGTCCCTGTCCCAGCAATTCCTGCATGTAAATAATGCAGCTTTTTTGAAATTCAGGGTGGGGGATATGAAGAGATGAAAGTGCACAAGAGGAAACCCTCAGTGCTCAGAGAGCTTTGGATATTCAGATGGGAGATGTTTGCAAAGGTGGAGGGGTCATTTCTGAGCAGCTCAGAAATGCTCTCCTTCAGGAGATTAAATCCCACCCCAAAAGAAATGAAATATTAAAATTGGAGCTGGAGGCAGCAGTTGGTCCAATGTTATCAGGGCATTTTTTTGGGGGGGGGAAATAAATCCACAAAGCTTCACACAGTGGGATTGATTTGGTGGTGTCGGTGGTCACATCCCTCCTTTGGATGCTCAGAAAAGTGGGAAGAATCTGTTGGAGCAGGGCAGCTGTGAAAATCCCATTTTTGGAAGGAAAATAATCCCCAATCCTGCACCTTTGTGGATTTGCTGGCTGAGCTGAGCAGGGTTGGAAATAACCAGATTTCTGCTCCTCTTTTCCTCTCCAGTCTGGTTTCCAGTGGAGAAATCCCAGTGTTGTGATGATCCAGCTGGGTTCCAGATTATCCAGCTGGAGCTGGGATGCACTGAGGGATCGGAAGCGCTGCTGCACCCAAGCCTGCAGCCAAAAAAATAATAATAATAATAAAAAAAAAGAGGATGTTTTCCATGTTCTCTCCTTTTGTCCCTCTCAACTCTTCTTTCCACCGGGCTGGTTTTTGTCTGAAGAGGAAGGAGGGGGAGAAAAGGGTGGAGAGAGGGAGGGAGGAGCCCAGCAAAACCCAAACATCTCTGGAGAAACTTTGCTCTTCAAAATCAGCTCCTGCTCTCAGACAAATTGCTGAGGCACAAGCCAAGGTCTGCTGCAGGAAACGATTTCATTTCTGTCTGCTCCCCTCTGCTTGGGGGTGATAAATAAAGCTTTTTTTTTGTATTTTTTTTTCTTTTTTTTTTCATTATTAATTGTAACCACATGTGAGCTCCAAATGGAAGGATTAGGAAGGGGAAAATAAAAAAATCAGTTTGGTTCTGTTTCCCAGGCCTCCCCCTGCAGCTTTGGTTGCATTTTTTTTTTTCTCTGCCTTCCCTGTGCCTTTTCATGGAACATTTCTGAGAGCCCAGAGCCCTGAGCTGCTCCAGCAGGAGCCTGGAAGGTATTTGTGAGTCAGCAATCCCAACTTTATTGACTCTTGTACCAAATTAAAATCCAATCAAAACCTCTGGGCTCGGCGCTGGGGAGTGGGGATGGGAAGGAGAAGGGAATTTCGAGTCATTCCTCTGGGTTTTTCTGCCTTCTCTTGTGGTTTTTTCACTCCTTCAGATGTTTCACTTACTCCCTGTAGTGATTTTCACTGGATTTTCTGTCTGGGGGCCTGGGGTTTGGGTTGGAATGGATGAAATGAGTGATCTTCTGTCTCTTTTTTCCCCGCTCACCCCACGGCACAGAGCAGAGGGTAAAGAGACGAAGATTTTTGACTTTATTTTGTGCACTTAGGGCAGCTCACATGCCACAAAGCAGAGGACAGAGAGATGAGCAGTTCGCTTTGACTTTATTTGATGCACTTAAAGAATCCCTCATGGCATTTTGGATGCTCTGTGTGAGATGATTTCGGGGGCAGAAGCTAAAAAATCTGTGCTTTTAGGAGAAATCCCCCCCAAACACTCTCTCCTCCATCCCTCCTTTCCACCCCACAGCCACTCCAAACTCCCCTGGGAGGTAGGTTTAGCCAGGTGGAGGATCTTTTCTGGCTGAATAATTCCTGAATTAATTCAATTCCTGAATTATCCCTTTCTCTTGGTTGCAGGAGGCAGCTCAGAAGCTGAAGCCCAGCGTTCCCATCAAGTTCCACATCTCCAGCCGGACGGACACCGGCGTCCACGCCCTGGCCAACGCCGCCCACCTGGACATCCAGAGGGCTCCAGGAAAGGCACCTTTCACTGCCCAGCAGCTTCTCCAGGGCCTGAACCACCACCTCAGGCTCGAGCCCATCCGGTGAGTCACTGGAGGGGCAAAAATTCTTTATTTTGGCTTTTTTTTTGGAGGATTTTTTGGCTCAGAAATGATCCGGCGCCTCCGTGCATGAGATTTATTTTCTCCCGTTTTCTGTTGGCAGAAATCTTTTTTTTTTTTTTCTCCCTTGACCTTATGTGTTTCTGCTGCTGGTCTGGCCACTTTAAAATCAACTTTTTTTTTGCTTTTGGAATAAAAAAGAGAGGTTTGGTGTCACCACTCAAGAGCCGGATCCCCTGGGCTGCCACGAGTGTCAGCTCTCAGTTATTGCTCCTTGGGGAATTTATTCTGCATCAAACCCAGGAAATGATCGTGAAATCAGCACTTCCTGCCTCAGTTAACAGAAACAATCACCACACCTTGTGAGGGTTTCCAAAGCTGGGTGGAATTTCACATTCTTTGCTTCTCTTCCCAAGGTCTCTGCTGTCACTTTGGGTGTCCTTCCCCACGGGTGTGTTTTTGCGGTTCGAGTGTAGATTGAAGGGGGGGGAAAAAAAAAAAATCAGGATTTTTTTTGGCTAAAAGCCAAATGTGAGCTTGACTGGGAAGTCCACTCCCTGCTTTATTTCCTAATCTCTCCTTGGTGAAGCAAGGCCTGGGATTTGGAGCCTGACATCAGCCTTGCGGCTCCTCTTGGCTTTGCCAGCGAGGATTGCCCTTCTCCAGAGCTGGGGGAACCTCAAATCCACCTCTGAACCTGCAGGGGCCCCAACATTTTGGGGTCTGAGGGAGGGAGGGGTGCATGGAGGTGTCGTTCTGTCCCAGGAACGAGGAATTCCCTGCTCCAGACCTTCTCCTGACCCCCCAGGGATCAGGGATCACCATCCCTGGGTGATGCCAGCAGCAGGATCAGCTGCAGGGACTCTGCTGTGTCACATCCCGAGGGCACAAAGTGGCTGCAGGGGACAAATCCCTGGTGGCCGGGAGGGTGGTGAGGCAGAGCTGGGCTGGAATTTGCTGCTGAGGGAGGGATGCTGTGACAGAATTCCCACTCTGGAATTTCTGCTGGCCTGGGGTTGGGCTTTCCCAGGCTTTTCCTGCAGCGTTTCTGCTGCTCTGCATTCACTGAGATGCAGTTTTGTCTGCAGTTCTGCCTCAGCTCCAGGCAGGAGCCAGCAGAGGCTGGAGGGGAGGGAAGAGGAGGTGAAATCCTGGGATGTGAGCTCAGGAAGCATCTCCAGAACCAGCCAGGAGTGGGATCTCAGGTGGGGAAAGTTCTGTTTCACTCTGGGATCTGCCAGGTACCTTTGAGGGGGTGATACCTCCCGATAAACCGAGCAGAGCTGCACTTTGAGCCTGCATTTCTCAGCTTTTCCTTCTCCTCGAGGCTGAACCTTCCCCAAATGGCTTCATCTGCTTCCCATTAAGCAGAGGGTGACTGAGCCTGCACGTCCTCAGCCCTCATCCCTCCCTCTGGAAAAATCCCTGTGCCAGCAGGAGGAATCCTCTGCTCACACTGGAAAACTCCAAACTTTGATGTGGTCGCAAGCAGGGGCTGAAGGAGAGAGGGATCTTTGTGAGATCACATTGTTGTGGATGGAGCTTGGAAAGGAAACAGAATTCCAGGCTGGCTGCGTTTAAAAAATCCCTCTTTGTGGCCTGATGCTCACTGCTCTGTCTGTTCGACTTCAAACACGTTTGAAATGATCCCATCCCTTCAAAAATCAGGGAAAATTTCAGAATTGGAGTCGTTTTAGGAGGACTCTGCTGTCCTTGCAGCGGGGCTGGCAGTGTAGGAGTCTCACACCTCCTGTTTCTGGTTTTGTAACCACACAATAAAAGTTGTCTGAGTGACAAGGCAGAGCTGGGATTCCTCCCACCTCTTGCAAATTGGCTTTTAGATGCTGTTGTCAGTGGAGAGAGCAGGATGATTTTTTTTTATCTCCTACATTGACATTTCCAGTTAAATGTCTTTGGGTTTTTTTTTTTTTTTCTCCCTTTGATCTCAAAATTCAGGCTCTGTTGGAAAGGTAGAAAAATGGCCACGGTTCTTTATTAAATGGGATCTCAGCAAGGCCTCAATTGCAGCTGCTGGAGAAAATTCTGGAAGAACATTCCTGGCTAAAAGGAACAATTGCAACAGGAAAAGCTGAGGAATTGTGTGAGCAGAACTCGGCTCCTCTGCAAGGATGGTTATTTAATAAAAACCACCCAAGTGTTAACAGAAGCAGCTCAGGACACACTGTGTGCTTGTGGAGGCATGCAGGCAGAGGGAAATAAATGTCATTATTTTCTTCTTGTGTTTAGAGGAGGCTGGAGGTCCTGCCTTCAAACCCCACTGCAGGCCTGGAGGATGGAGTTTGCATTTCTCCTGATGGTTTATAGCAGTGGAGCAATTCCCTGGGCTTGTTTTTGCAAATCTCTGTGGCTCAGCTTTCATTTCTCCCTCTGTGGTCTGAGCCCGGGGAGGGCTGTGAGCCAGAGGCACTTGAGCAGGCAAAAAAAAATCCCCGGAGCACCAACCTCCTTTAAAGTAAATAAAGACATTTGTGGTCCCAAATCCATCCTGGGGTTTTTTTGGCTGCCCTGGCTCCTTTCTCCTCGCTAAATTCCAAAGGCAAGAAGGCAAAACAGCAGGAGAAAAACTCCCTTCTAAGGAGAGATCTCTAAAGCAGCACCTGCAGGGCTCGTGGCTCTGTGCAGGGACTCCCTGCTGGATTTTTTTCCTGCAGGATGGAGGGAGAGCACCAGAACTTTGGGATAAGGGAGAGTCACCTCCAGTGCCTGAGAACACTTTGGGAGAGGTGCAGGAGCTCAGGGAAGCTCAATTTCCTTCCTTGACAGGGAGAATTTGGCCTGGCAGCCTCTGTGCCCTCATTTCTGGCTCCCAGGCTGGTGAATTTTGGTTTGGAGAATTGGGGAAATGTCTCCCTGCTGCCTGTGGAAGGAAACAGGGAAGCTCAGCTGCCTGGGAAGCCCCTCCCTGGGTCTCTTGGGGTGGGTTGGAGATGAGATGTGCAGGGAATGGTTTTTGGGGCTGTCCCTGTGGGATGAGAGGCTTCTGCTGGATTCACTCACACCCCACCTCACTGATTTGGGGTTCACCTCGATTTTCCCGGCTGCACAAAGCCCTGGAGGTGACAGGGAAGCGACCTCCTTTAAACCATCTCCATCTGCTGCAGGAGCTCCCTTTGGGGGTGAGCTGGCAATGTTTTGGGGAATTCTTCCCTCTCAGGTTGGGATCTGTAAAAGTAGTGGGGGGGATTGTCCCAAGGTGCTGGGGATAAAGTAAATATTTATTGAAATGCCTTTAAGGATACACCTTGGGCAGGACAAGAGGCTACACCCAAGGTGGACCCAAAATGGTCAAAAATGGACAAAAAATAGACACAAAATGGACACTGGAATGGCTGACACCTCACCAGGTCTCACACTTTGATCAGTTTTGCTCCATTTGCACCTTGGGGTTGAATTGTCCCATTCCAGCTCCAGGTTCTGCAGTCCCATCCTTCTTGTTCCTCCCTTCAGCCACCCTTGGTTGTGCTTTGGGGCTGAAAGTTGTCCTTGGTGTGCAGCAGGAAAAGGATTTGTTTTGTGTCCGTGCTGTGTGCAGAGCTGAGTGAGCCTGACTGTGAGCTCAGAGCTGCACCCCTGGGTGCACAGAACCTGAAAAACAGGAAAAATAAAACTTCAGGCATCAACAGGAGGAGAAGGAAGGGCTTCAAGCTGGATTTAGATGGGATATTGGGAAGGAATTCCAGGCTGTGAGGGTGGGGAGGTCCTAGAGAAGCTGGGAAACCCAGGGAACCCCAAATCCCTTGGGGTTTGAGCCTGGCAGTGCCCAAGGGCAGGTTGGAGCACCCTGGGATGGTGGAAGGTGTCCCTGCCCATGGCAGGAGGTGGGGTGACAATCTTTAATGTCCCTTTAATGCCCTTTCACTCAAACATTCCCCAATCCTGATCCCCCTCCAACCCCTCCCGTGCTTTCTCCCAGGATCCGCCGCGTGTTCCGGCTGGGTGAGGGTGGGAAATCTTTGGGATTGGAGCGTGGAAAAGCTTTGGGATGGTGTCCCTGTCACCTGTCCCCTCTGTCCCACAGCATCCTCAGTGCCCAGCGAGTGCCCAGCACCTTCCACGCCCGTTTCTGTGCCCTGTCCAGGACCTACCTGTACCGGCTGCTGCTGGGCTGTGCCCACCATTCCCAAATCCCCGTCTTCGAGCGCGATCTCTGCTGGGCTCCTGCAGGAGGGTGAGTCCAGCCCCCCGGGGGGAGATTTTCAGCAAGGAAAATTTGGGAATCTGTGCTGTGAAGGGGGGAAAAAAAAGGAGGATCAGGGGGGATTTTTTTGGTTCTGTACAATTCCCTGACAAAGAGGGGACGGCCCCAGGTTGGGCTGTGGGATAGTGATGCCTTGAAGGTTGACCTGAAACAGAGACTGGACAGAGCTAGAAAATAAAGTATTTATTAATTAAAAAGCCTTTCAGGATCCACCTTGGGCAGGACAAGAGCCTGACACAACAGATCAGGCTTTTATCTGCAAGGGAAACAAAACAAACCCATTAGTATTTTAAAAAATCCTAATTTTAGGGCTTGATGAACAGCAGGTAAAGGGGGGAGGATAAAAAAAAAAAAAAAAGGCAAACCAACCCTAGAAAGAAATTTATTGTCCTTTTAATTTACATTGTACTGATAAAAATATAAATTCCAGAAGCCTGGGTTTTCTGGGCATTATAAAAAGTCGTGGTCAGTCCATCAGCGCTGTTGGGATAACAATTGTGGGTCACAGAAAAAAAAATAAATCATCATTTCAGCTGCCTGAGGAGAGGAATGAAGATCCTAACTTTAAATTGCTGACTTTTTTTTCTGCGGGCTGTGGGAGGGAAAAGTGAATGTGAAACGGCAGAAATGGAATAAACACGGAATGTCCACAATGTGTCTTAATTTCAGGCTTTAGGAAGCAGCGTTTAATTGAGTCCAGACACTGCAAAATTCACATTAAACCTCTCGTAGGTGTCTGAATTTCCAGTTAGGAACCATCAGTGTGGAGGGATCAGGAGTCTGTAATTCGGAGGATTTTTCCTGAACAATCCAGGTTATTTTTCCTGGGGGAAAAAAAAAAAAAAAAAAAAAAAGGATTCTGGAAAATCTCATCTTGATTTTCTTTTTAGGTTGTTGTTTTTTAGGGTTTTTTTTGTTTGGTTGTTTGGGGTTTTTTTGGTTTGGTTTGGTTTTTTTGTGGTTTTGTTTTGTTTTGTTTTGTTTTGTTGTTGTTTGTTTGTTGTTTTTTTCTTGTTTTGTTTTGGGTTTTTTTGGTGGTGGGTTTTGGGTGGGTTTTTTTTTTTGTCTTTTGTTTTGTTTTGGGTTTTGGGTTTTTTTTTTTTTTTTGTTGTTGTTAGTTTGGTTTTCCTTTGTTTTCTTCAGAACCATTTTGATTTCTGGTCAAACCTAAAAACTTCAAGCCAGGGCTCAGGTGTACCTGCTGAGGCTTCTCTTAGGAGGAGAAATTTGCAAAACCACACTAAAAATCAGCAAATACATCAGCAAATCTCCCTGAATTCCTTCACTGAAGCCTATTTTGAGCAGAGCTGAATATTTCAAATTGAGAAATCTGCAGATTCTGAATTTTCCCCTTGGCCCTTCCTTCTGCACCTGCCCCACTTTCATCTCTCACTCATCCCATCCCTGCTCCTTCCTGATTCCACCTTTTTGGGCTTCTGCAAATCTAAAGCTCATAAAACCATCACAAGCTTTGATATTTTGATTTTTTTTTTTCTTACCTGGGAGCATCTTTTCGAGTTTATCAGCTGCAGGCAGCACAGGGCATTTTGGCTCCTCTTGCAGCCAGGAATTGGGGCAGAGTTGCTGGAGCTGGGCTGTTCTGGGAAGCAGAGAAGGAGAAAAATTTTGGGAAGAGCCTGGGGCTTTGAATTCCTGCAGACCTCGGCTCAGTTTGGCCTCTGGGTTTGTGGTTTGGGTCATTCCTGAGCTGGAAAATGCATTTCAGTGTGGGATTTGTGTGTTAGGGTTGAGCCTGGCTTAATTCGTTTTGGTTTGAGTTTGGTGGGATTTTTGGGGGGGTTTGAACTTGGTGTAATTTATTGGGGTTTGAATCTGGTGTAATTTATCAGGGTTTGAGCTTGGTGGAATTTATTTGGGGTTTGAATCTGGTGTAATTTATTTGGGGTTTGAGCCTGGTGTAATTCCTTGGGGTTTTAGCCTGGGTTAATGCCTTGGGGTTTGAGCTTGGTGTAATTTTTTGGGATTTGAATCTGGTGTAATTCCTTGGGGTTTGAGCCTGGTGTAATTCTGTGGGATTTGAGTTTGGTGTAATTCCTTGGGGTTTGAGCTTGGGTTAATCCCTTGGGGTTTGAGCTTGGTGTAATTTATTTGGGGTTTGAATCTGGTGTAATTTATTGGGGTTTGAACTTGGTGTAATTTTTGGGGGGGTTGAGCCTGGTGTACTTCATTGGGGTTTGCATCTGGCTTAATTCCTTGGGGTTTAGGCCTGGGTTAATTCCTTGGGATCTGAATCTGGTGTAATTCCTTGGGATTTGAATCTGGTGTAATTCCTTGGGGCTCAAGCCTGGTGTAGTTCTTTGGGATTTGAATCTGGTGTAATTCCTTGGGCTTTGAGCCTGGCTTACTTCCCTGTGGTTTTAGCCCTTCCCAACCTCCTGCTCCCACCTCCTCTGTTTGATTCCAGCCCCCTGAACATCCCTGCCATGAGGGAAGCGGCAAAATTCCTGCTGGGAACGCACGACTTCAGCACCTTCCGCTCGCTCAACTCCGAGAACGCGTCCCAGAGCCCCGTCAGGACCCTGCTGCAGCTGGAAATCCACCCTGCTCCAGGATTCCTGGCCCACCACTACCAGCACAGGTGACAGCCCAGGCACTCAGCTTGTCCCTAAAAAGCTCCTTCCAATGGGGTTTTTTTGGGGAATTATTTTCCTGCTTGCTCCGTGCTGAAATTTTGCTGAGCGACAGCTTGGCTGGGACATTTCTTCCCCTTTTTATCCTCAATTTCCCCATTTTTTTAATCTCAATTTCCCCCTTTTTCTTTCCTCAGTATTTTCCTGAGGGGAAAAAGATGAGCAGGAATGAGGGCAGGGAAGCTCCTCCAGCTCTTTGGGCATGGAAAATCCAGATGGGACAATCTGGAGTGTGGAATTTGGTTGGGAGCAGCCCCCGTGAGCTGGTTTTGTACCATTTTCGCTCATTTTGGTGGCTAAAAACCACCTCTGCCAAGGGATTGGGTTTTTTTTTCTCTTTGCCTAAAAGTTGGGAATAGAAGGGAAAACCACCCAGCCAGGAGATCCCACCCAGTTCAAACCAGTAACTCTTCCCAGGGGATGTTGATGAAGGGAAATCCAATATATTCCTCAGTCATTAAATAAACAAAAAGAGAAGAGTTGAGGATCAGGTTCTCTCAGGTCTTACAAGTATTGAAATGAAGTGGCTGAATTAAGCAGAAACTGGAGGGTTTTGTTTTTTTTTTTTTCCCCAGAAAGATCATGGATATTTATCATGATATTTGTTTTCCTGCTGCGTTCCCTCTGTTGTGTCTCAGCTTGAAAGCAAACCCCTCTCAAACTCCCTTTTTTTTTTTTGCTTTTTAATTGGGGAAAACCCCATTTTTTTTGGGGGGTAGTTTTCCCAAGGATCCTCTGTTAAATTTGGATATTTGTGAGCTGGAACAGCAAGAGCCACGCTGCAAAAACCTCAAACCTCAAAAGTGGTTTGCGAACACCGCTCCTTTCCCCTTTTTTGCCAATTTTTTCACCTCAAAACTGGAAGGAATTTGGGGAAACACCGAGATCTGTTTGCCCTGAGCCCTCCTGGTTCTTCCAGTTCCTCCCAGCTCCTTCCATCTTCACCAATTCCTGCTTTTCCTGCTCTTCTTGGTGCCAAAACACAAAAATAATTCGGGAAATTTGGGTGATTCCAGGTGGGAATGGGCAGGTGGAAAGGTTTCCCTGTTTCTTGGAGCTCAAAGATTCCCACGGGGAAAGGAATTTTTTTGTCCTTCAGGAAGGGAAATCACCCTGGGGACCTTCAAATCCAGCCCAGCTGGAATAAAACACATTTTAATTCCTCAATTTTAACAGAAATCAGGGAAATTGCCATTCTTTGCATGATTTGAAGCACAAATTCATCCCACACGAGGCCAGGAACAGCTCAGGGAGAGGGAGCAACCCAAAAATAAAAAAAAAAGGGAAAAAAAAATCCCACCAAGTTCCTCCCTGCTGGGATATTTTTGGGTTTTGGTGACACATGAAGCCAAAGCTTAATAGTGTTTTATAGTGAGTGGTTTATATAATTCATAAATGTATAAATTTATATTTTTAAAAATCAGGAAATTTTTTTTTTTTTTCATTTTTAGGAAAGAACTGTCCCAGCAAAGGAACTGTCAGGGGCTGTTTCAGCTTAATTGGGGCCCTGCAGGTTAATTACCCTCATCACCATTGACTTCTGTGTTAAAAAACCATTCGAAATTTGATTTAAATGCCTTTTTTTTTTGGTTTTTTTTTTTTAGGGAACTGGAGTTCTGGGAGGTGAAGGTCAAGAGCAGAGCTTTCCTTTACAGACAGGTATTGCCTGGAGCTGCTGCAAGACCCAAATTTTCGTGCTGCCACTCCAAAAATTGATCATTTTAGGGATGTGACACTCACAGGGGCCTGGGATCAGCGGGATGAGGATCTGGGCTCTTTATTTGACCCGAAAATCTCTTCAATTTGGGCCTAAAACCCTCAAAAAATCGTGTGGGAGGACAGAAAAATTGTGTTTTCCACAATCCCTGCCCTTGCGGTGGTGAAAACTTCTTTTTATTGTTTTTGCTGAGTGGATTTGAGCCTAGGAAAAGCTGCCTGGAATTTCACTTCCTGGCTTTTTTTGGGGAAAAAACCAAAAAACCCCTTTTTTTTTTTTGCTGCAGAAATTGCAGGAATTCTCCCTCTGCCATGGATTGATTCTCTTGGGAATAATTCCAAATTACTCCCCTTTTTTTGAGGCTTTGCTGTGCCCTCAGCTCTTCCCAAATTCAGGAATTATTCTCAGCTCTCCTGGCCTTGGAGAGGCAGGAGAAGGTTTATTTTTTTGGGGAGGAGAAGGGAGAAGGCGTTCTGTGGCTGGTTTTTAAATTCTGTTTTGATGTTTTGACAACCCAAATTTTGTGGGTTTTTCTCTGGGAGCTCTGGCAGAGGAGCAAGAGGAGGACAAACAAATTTGGGGAGGGATTTGGTGCCCAGGTGACAAGGAAATATTGCTTTTAGCATTTTGAATTTTAACAGTAATAAGAGTAATTTTAATGATAGGAATAATTTTAATGATATTAATAATTTTAATGATATGAATAATTCTAACATTTTAGTCTTGCTTTAACCACTTAGAGCTTTCAAAAGGGAAAATTAGGAGGGAAATTCGAATTAGTGGCACTGCAGAGAGGAGCAGGAATTCCTGATATTCCCCTCAGGTGGGGCAGGAACCTCAACCTCAGCATCTCTTTTTCCCTGATCCTTGATCTCACCTCAACCTGGAGGTTTTTATTGGAAAAAAAGGTGAAACCACCCCAAGAGCTAGATGTGGATATTTTTTATTGGGATGTGGAAGCTCCAAACCTGCAGATATTTGAGATTAGTGCCTTTAATCTGATTTTTCCTGCCTGAACTTGAGGGGTTTTATTGAGAAAAAAAAAAAGTGAAACCACCCCAAGAGCAGGATGTGGATATTTTTTTGTTGGAACTCCAAGCCTGGAGGATATTTGGGATGAGTTAATCAGTTTAATCTGATTTTTCCTGCCTAATTCCCCATCCAAGCCGAAGTCGTGGCATGCAATGACCTCTAGTGAGAGTGGAGAAAATAACAGAGAGGGAGGATTTGAGCTGCTTGGAGAGAAATTCTGGGCACTCCAAGATCCCAGAATTCAGGATAAAAACACCTCGAATTGTTGGATCTTTTTTAAGGTCTGAGCACAGCCAGGTTGTTCAGGGGGATGGAAAACTGGGAGTGAAGAATTTGGGATGGGGAATTGGAAGGGGAGAATTGGGGATGGAAAATGGGAAATTAATTGGAGACGGGGAATTGGGGATGGGGAATTGGAAATTAATTGGGGACAGAGAATTGGGGATGGGGAATTGGAAATTAATTGGGGATGGGGAATTGGAAATTAATTGGGGATGGGGAATTGGAAATTATTTGGGGACGGAGAATTGGGGATGGGGAATTGAAATGGAGAATTGCAGGTAGAGAATTAGGGACAGAGGATTGGGGATGGAGAATTGTAGGAGGAGAATCGAAAATGGAGTGCTGGGGAATGAAGAATTGGGGGCAGAGAATTGGAGATGGAAAGCTGGAAACGAATTGGGGGTGGAGAAGGAGAAATGGAGAATTATAGCCCAAGAACCACATTTGGGGTGCAGGTGGCTCTGGCAGCCTCAAGTCTTGGCCCTCGGGGAGCAGCTCCTGAGAATCCAGGAGGGAATTTTTTGAGCCAGGAGGGATTATTTTTGAGCCAGGAGGGATTTTTTTTGAGCCAGGAGGATGCTGAGGAGTGCGAGGTGTGTGTGCAGGAGGGGAGCACAGCGTGTGAGGGGAAGCTGGGACAGCCGAGGGAGGCTGTGAAGCTGTGAAATCCCACACTGCTGCCTCCCTGCCCTTCCTGGGGGGAGTTTTTCCCCCTCTTTTTTGCTTTTCTGAGGGAAAAGCCGAACAGAGCCGAGCTCCTGCTCAGTGCCAAGGTGAAATGAGCCCTGCTGGAGGGTGAGGGCCCTGCGGGGAGCTCAGGAGCTGCCTCAGAGCTGCTGCTCCTGAAACAAAACCCACCCCGAGCTCAGCTCCTGCCCACAGCTGAAGGCATCAGTGCAGCTGGTCTGATTTACAGACTTTTGAAATGTCTTTCCTTCGAGGGAGGGAATAATTAAAGGAAACGGGGTCGTTTTGCTATTCATTTTCCCTTTCCACCAGCTTTGAGGATGCCCCTGCACGTGGCAGGAGCATGAGAATGTCAGCACAGCTCTACAATCCCTGCTGGAAGGGGAAAAAAACAACTTTTCCTACAGGATTTGGGGTAGCTGTGGCTGCCGGGGTGGGATTAAGGGGTTAAACCCTCCCTGGGTGAGGCCAAAGGCACTCCAGGAGTGCGATGCTGAGCCCAGGCTGTGACTGAGGCACTTCACACCTAAACCAAAAAGGCCTCAGGGCATTCCCGGCCGATTCCAGCCGGGATTTCCTGGTGGATGTCCCGGGGGCAGCTCCCAAACCTTGTCCGGTGCTTTTCCAGGTGCGGAGGATGGTCGGGGCTCTGGTGGCCGTGGGCCAGGGGAAGTTTTCCCCTCAGCACATCCAGGAGCTGCTGGAGCTGAAGGATTCCCGAGCCTTCCCCCCTCACGCCATGGCCCCACCCTCGGGGCTCTTCCTCAAATCCGTGGAGTACAACCAGGCAGGTGGGTGAGGGGGTTTTTTTATGGGGGGGAAAACCAAAAACTTGTTGCACGTTTTATGCTTTGAGTGGTTATCAACCATTGAGAGACATTTCCAGTTCTCCCTTTCCAATTCTCCAACCCCAATTCTCCATCTCTCCCCCCAACTCTCCATTTCCAGGTCCCAACTGCAGTTCCAATTTCCAACTCCCCATTTCCCAATTCCAATTTCCGATCCCATTTGCGTGATCAGAATCCATTTTTTTTCCCCCCCGGTGAGCTACATCAGCTTCTCTACCATTCTAAGAAGGTAACGGTAGCAATTTTTTTTTTTTTTACTGCGATTAAAATCAGGTTAAACATCACACAAAACAAGCTCCATCCATAATCAATTCGCGATGATTTGAGCCGATGCAGAGCCCAGGAAATGTGGGTACAAAACGCTTTTGAGCACCCTCAGAGCTCCCCCAGCTCAGGCGCGCAGGTGGGGCGGAAGAAGCCAAGAGGGGAAAGGGGGGGGAACAAAGAGGAGCCGGAATGGAGCTGTGATCGTGGCCTGCAGAGACAGCTGCAGCTTTTGTCCCTGTCCTTGCTGCGGGGAAATGAAGCACATCTCGAGTGCTTTCAGGTGCCTCCGGAGCCATCCTTCACCCCCCTCAATCAATGTTTTCTTTCTGCTCTCCCCTGTCAGATCTGGCCATTCCCAGTGCCCCGGCGGAAGAGGAGCTCTGTGGGCTCGGCTGAAAGGGCTCCTGTGGGCTGGGGCTCAATGAAACCATTGACGGTGCCCGCGGGAGCTGCCAGGGCCAAAGGAAAGGGGAAAAAAAGGGAATTTTGTGCTGCTCTCTTGCTCCTGGCTCCTCTCTGAGCTTCTGCTGCTGCTTCAAGGGGAGGAAGGAGTGGGGCTGGGTGGTTTTTTTTATATTTTAGGGTGATTTTTCTTCCTGTGGGGTGTGTGGGAGAGAGGCAGGCTGAAAGCAGAGAAAATGCAGAAAATCCTGCTGTCCTCCCCAGCCCTTGGTGAGGGTGGTTTTATTTGATGAGGGTGGTTTTATTTGATGAGGGTGATTTTATTTGATGAGGGGTTTACAGAAAAAGCCTTTGGAAGTGCTCAGGTTTTTCCTCTCTGCATCTCCCAGCAGCTTTGATTTCATCCTTCAGCTCTTTGTGGTGGTGTCGCTCTCCCAGGGCATCAGCAGGGAGCAGAGAGCTCGTATTTGTCTTAAAATAAAATATTTTTAAATAAAATAATTTTATAATTATTATATAGTATAGATACATTATATCCTGTATATTATATATAATCATATATTATTATGTAATATACAATATATGTGTTTATGTATTTTTAAATCTATAAAATAGAATGAAATCGAATAAAAATAATCCTATATTTATTATCTAATATAAAAATTATATATATAGTATATAATAATATATAATTATATATTTATAATATGTATCATGCAGCTCCAGGGTGTGGGTCAGAGATGGTTCCAGAGGGATCTGGGCTGCCTTTGAGGGGGATTTTTGTGCCTCCATTGTCATTATTTCCTCAGGGCTGGGATTTTTTGTGCCTCTGTTTTCTTCATTCCCTCAGGGAATAATTCCCAGCACAGCTTTGGAGGATTTCTGCTCTCTTGGTGCTCTTTGGGGCCTGGGATTTTCCAGCTGTTCCAAACATTAATTTGTGTTTCCAGCCAGGAATTCTCCTGAAAAAAATGGGAATTTTTCTCCTGTTTTTCCCTGCCTTTGATAAAATCGGGAATGCAGCTCCGGGCCCAGCTGGGAATGGGTCAGGGATGATTCCAGGGAGATTTGGGCTGGATTTGGGGGGATTTTTGTGCCTCCCTGGTGCAGGGGATTTTTGGGGAGCCCCAAAGCCCCACTGGGGACAGTTTTGGGGACGTCTCAGTGGCAGCTCTTGGTGGCTTCCTGTGCTTTGTGGCACTGAGCAGTGACATCCCCAGAGCAGCTGAGCAGGGACCGACAGCTCCGGGGGCTCTTTGGAGAGCCCAAATTCCATTTTTTGCACCAAATCCGAGCTCTGGTAAGTCCAATTTCCACCTAAATCCATCATTTTAGTCTTTGCAGGGCACAGAAATGTGAAATATTCATCCTGGTTGTGTTTTTATCCAGCTGCACGCTCAGGTCTGTCCCCTTTTGAGCAGCCACAGTGCAGGAATAGCAGCAGCTGAGGTTTTAGCACTTGTTTTTCAACTTCTGGCCCAAAAAAACCCCAAATTTAGCTGAAGTTGGGAGTAAATTACCTGGCAGATGCTGCAAAAACAACTAGCGAAGAATTTTATTTTGTTTTTTTTTAAATATCCCAAAGCAACTGTTAAAAATAATGTAATAATAATTATTTTTCATCAATAATAAATTAATATTAAATTAATCCACTTTAGTTTTTTCTTATATTCTTTTTTTTTCATATTTCTGTATTTTTTCCCTTTTCTCATGGTTTTATCAAGCTTTTTGTCTCTTTCCTCATGTTTTTGTCATTTTTTGTCTCATTCTTTTCTCATGTTTTTATCATTTTTATCTCTTTTCTCATGTATTTATCATGTTTTATCAAGGTTTTGTCTCTTTTCTCATGTTTTTCTCATGCTTTTGTCTCTTCTCATGTTCTTATGAATTTTTTTTTTGTCTCTTTTCTCATGTTTTTTTCAGGTTTTTATCTCTTTCCTTATATTTTAATCAAGTTTTTGTCTCTCATGTTTTTATCAAGTTTTTGCCTCTTACGTTTTTATCAGTTTTTCCTCTCATGTTTTCATGAATTTGTGGTCTCAGTTCTCATGGGTTTTTTTTCATGTTTTTGTCTCTCCCCTCACGATTTTTTTTTTCTCTCTTTTCTCACGTTTCTATCATCTTTTGGTCTCTTTTCTCACATTTGGTGTATCCGGGGCAGGTCTGACTTTGAGATAAACAACCCTTGGGAGGAAGTGTGAGTTCAGAGCTTCCTTTGGAAAGCCCCCCCAGCCTTTGTGCCTCATTTTGGGGACACTCTGCACCTCGTGGGTGGCTTCAGTCCCTCCCTGCCTGCAAGGGGCTCTGTTTAGGTGCCGTAATTTGATTTTTTTAGCCCAAATTTCTTCCCTGTTTGGGGTGCAGTTCATTGCTGCAGTGACCTAGATGAGATTTCTGCTCGTGCAGTGCCTCTTTCTCCTATTTCAGACACAAAATTCAGCCCTTCAGGTTGATTTTGGAGCAGGTGAGTGCTGAAAATTCCCCCAATGTGGAAATTTCCCCTTTTTCCCTTCCCATCAGCTCCTCACCATTGTTACCTTGGATTGATTTTAATGCCACTAAAGGCTCTGTCCATTTGAGGGAAAAAAACCCCAAATATTTGTGGTTTAAATGGTTTATTTTTTCCTTTTTAGGGACATTGTTTCCCATCTGAACCCCTCGAGCTCACAGACCTGGGCAGGGGTGAAACTTCAGCTCCCACCCATGAGGGATGAAATAAAACTCCAGGAGTGAATTAAAACTTCACCCCATGTGAAGGGAATAATTCCTGAAGGGGAATCATTTCTGAAGGGAATAATTCCAGCTCTGCAACAGGAACCCCAAGGCAGGGATTTCCTGGCCTGAGGGAGTCTCCAATGGGACAAATTCTCCGTTTTCCAATGTGATAAATGCCAGCTCAGGAGGTGTTTTAGGAGCAGATTTGCAGCATTCCAATGGGACAAATTTCCTGATTTCCAACATGATCAGTGCCAGCTCAGGAGCCATTTTGGGAGCAGATTTTCAGCATTCCAATGCGACAAATTCTCTGATTTCCAAAGGGACAAATTCCCTGATTTCCAGTGTGGTAAATGCCAGCTCAAGAGGTGTTTTAGGAGCAGATTTTCAGCATTCCAATGGGACAAATTTCCCAATTTCCAACGGGACAAATGCCAGCTCAGGAGGCGTTTTGGGAGATTTGCTGCATTCCAACGGGACAAATTCCCTGCTTTCCAACGTGACCAACACCAGCTCAGGAGACACTTTGGGATCAGATTTTCAGCCTTCCCTGTTTGCTGTCACCTACAGCCTGGTGCTGGTGCTGGGGCTGGCTGGCAATGGCCTGTCCCTGTCCCTGCTGTCCTGCAGGGTGAAGCCCCTGTCCCATTCCTACATCCTGCTGCTGCAGCTGGCCCTGCTGGATGCCCTGTTCCTCTCCGTGCTGCCTCTCCACATCCACTCCCAGCTGCTTGGGGACGCCTGGAGCTTTGGGGACACGGCCTGCAGGGTCACCAGGGCTCTCTGCTGCCTGCACAGCTCCCTCAGCGTTGGTTTTTTCAGCTGCCTGGGCCTGGATGTGTGGCTGGCGGTGCTGCACCCCCTCACCTCCATCCAGCTCAGGGCCACCCACTACGTGCTGGTGGCCGCAGCCCTGTGGCTGGTGGCCCTCGGTGGCACTGTCCCCCTGGTGCTGCACAGCTCGGGGTTGAGGAGCTGCTTTGGGGGTTTCCCTGTGAGCTGGCCTCACCCCACAGCCCCTCTCACCCCGCTGGCTTTGGTTTTTGGGGCGGTTGTGCCGTTTTCCATCATCCTGCTGGGTTTTCCCCTGCTGACCTGCGGCGTGTGGCGGAGCCGGCGCAGAGCAGCCCGGAGGAAAGCCTTGGGCACCCTGGGCATCGTGCTGGGCATCTGTGCCCTCTGCTTCGTGCCCCTGCAGCTCAGCCAGCTGCTGCAGGTCCTGCTGGGGAGCCCCCAGGAGCCCCTCCCCAGCGTGATCCCCCAGATCCAGAGGGTGAGCGAGGCCCTGGCCAGCTGCAGCTGCTGCCTGAACCCCCTCCTGTACCGCTTCCACTCCTCCAGCAGGGCCTGCCACTGCCCCTGCAGCCTCAGGCTCAGGCCTGAGAGGGTCTTCACCATCTGTGACCGCAATTTTGGGGACCCTTCCTGGGACTGCAAACCCGGGCAGAGGCGTGGGAAGGAAAATCCACGGGGATGGAATCGACTGATCCACTCCAGGTACACACAGAGCTGAACTTGCTGATTATTTCCTTAAAAACAAGCTTGGAAAACCTTTTTTTTTTTCCCCATGCAGATGGAAATTTTGATCAGAAAATTTAGATTAAAGCAGCTGGAGGTTTTGATTAGGAAACTGGGACAATCCTTGGAGCCTCCAGAGCATCCCTGCCTTTGTGTTCAGGGATGTTTTGGGCTCAATCTCTTGAATTTTGGGGTTGGTAGAACCTGGGGTTGTTTCCTGGGTGGCAGCACATCCCAGGAAGGAGGAATTTGAAGGAAATCCAGGAAATTGCTGGGTCCAGGCAGCTCTGCTGGGTTTTTCCAGTTTCCTGCTCCCTCCCAGGCTGCTGCCCACATTCCACAGCCAAATAGGGGCTTCTCCTCCTGCCTTGGCTTCCCCAGGAATATTCCAGGATCTCCAGGCTGTGCCTCCAAGCTGGACACTGATTCATGGAAGTTTAGAAGGGAGCAGACATTTGATAAATCCCAGCATTTATCAGCAGTGCTAAACAAGCTCAGCCCAGCTCTTTGCACTGTGTGGTCTCTAAATGTCTCTCTGTTCTTTTTTTCCATGACATTTGGTGATATAAACACAATTTCCTGACCTCTCCTCACCCTTTTTCTTGTGTTAACAGACCCCACGTGGCTTCTGAGAAGGCTCAGTTTCCATCCCCTGTGAAACGTGAGACTCTGGGGAGGATTTTTTTCATTTGAGGCACCAAAAAAAAAAAAAACCAAAAAAACCTCAGGCGTGGCTTAAAACCCGCTTAGAACCGAGTTTACTCCAGAGGAGGTGGGGGTGTAACAGGAACAGGCTCAGCTCTGCTCCTTCAAACCACCCCAAACTCTGTAAAGGGCTGAGAGCAGCAGATCAACAAAATCTGAATTTCAAAGTTCAGGCTACACCTCACTCTGTGCCCAGGTGCTTGTCCTTGATTGGACTCCTCATTAATTACTGTTAAAAACCACAAGCTGGCCTCTGGCTTCTCCCTTCCTCTGTTTTAGCTCAGAGCAGTTTTTAAATCTTGGTGAGAAAATCAGCTCCAGCTTTTCTGGAGAATTCCAATCCCTGGGAAAGTTTGGTGAAAATCCTGGCACTGTGAGAGCCTCAGAGCCCCAAAGAATCCTTTACCTTTAGCAGAAATTGCTGGTTTTATCCCATTTCTGGGGGACTGGGTTTTATCAGCCAAGCACAATCTTTGTGGATAAAGGTAAAAAAAATTGGAGGCTCCTTGCAGCCATCCTTGAGGGAAGGATGGGGAATTAAATAAAGTTTTGCTGCTTGGTTATCAGCACATTTGGGGTTTTTTTAACTTTCTGTGCTGATTTTATACTTTGAATTTTAACTGTTTCCGGCAGCACCGAGGGGATTTTAAATGAAATCAGCTGTGGGAGGGGAGAACACAAAGTAAAAGTTACTCAAATGTGTAAACAACTCCAAAATTGCTCCTCAGCTCTGTTTCAATCTTGACTCCCTGGCTGGTTTTTTCCAAGGGGAAAATCCCAGTGCTGGTGACTGGCACTGCAGGAATTGGACAAACACTGGAATTCTTTTATTAAAACCAAGCAGGAAAAAAAGCCTTGACAATGTAAACAAAATAAAATCTGACTGGGAGCCACCCTGGGCTGGGCTCTGCTCTCAGGGGGTGCTCTGGGGCAGCCCTTTCTTCAGGAGGGAGGTCAGGTAACTGCCAAGCTCTTCATCCTACAAGAGAGAAAAAGAAATAGGATGAGAGCAAGAATCTTCCTTTGATTGGCCCATTTGGGGCAGAAAATTCAATTTTTTAACCTAGAAATGAGCTGAGAGAATTCCTGGACCCTGCAAGATTGAAGGTGAGCTGTGTTTAAAAACTGAAACAATCCCCCAATTCATTTCTGGCTCTTCTTACAAACTCTTGGTGTGAAACTCCCATTTCTCCAAGGAGCTGGAGGGGTTTCCTTTGAGGAAAAGCCTCATTTTTGCTCCAAATCGAGGAATAAACTGATTTTATTACTTTGCCTTCCAAAGGCATTGCCTTGAGAAAGAGTTTCATAACCCACAGGAAGTGAAGAGGATGGGATGATTGTCTAATAAAAGAATGTTCAGATCAGAAATAGCTCTCTGCTTGTTTTTAAACTTGCTAAGTGCAAAATACGTGAAATATTCAGCAGAGCTCAAAACCACAGAGCTGAATTAAGTGTAATTAAGTGTCATTAATTACCCCAGAATTCTCTGGGCCCAGAGAGCTCCTGTAAAACCATTTCTGCTCCACCCGAAAAGGGCAGAAAACAGCAGGGACTGCCCTCATCCTCCAAACTCCTGCAAAGCCAGAGGAAATGCAGAGGTAATTGCATCCCCAATGCAGGATGGTTTGGGAATTCCAGGTCAGAACTCAGGAATTCAGGTCAGAAATCAGGAATTCCCACCTGCGAAGTCCAGGACATGAGCAGGCTCAGCCCAGTGCAGGAATGGTTTGGGATGGAAGGAATTCAGGTCAGAAATGAGGAATTCCCACCTGGTAAGTCCAAGACACGAGCAGGACTTTGGTTCCCTGATCCTCGGAGTGCGCTGTGGCCTGGATCAGGATGGACTCCACCGTGATGGAGCCGTCAGGGAGGTGCTGCACTGAGTAATCCTTGAGGATCCTGCAGGGAGAGGAGATGGGATTGCTTTGGGATGCTGGATCTTCATCCCAAAGCCCAGCCTGTTCCTCTCCTGGCTCTGTCTGAGGCCAGGGAAGGGAATAAGGGGCTGATGCAGATCTCGTTCTGCTGTTTGCAATAATGACAGAGGATTTCTTGCAGAAATGATTCCTGTAGAGTTTAAAATGTGAGCAGGGAACTCAGCAAGCGGCAGCTGCACCGAGGGAAAAACAACCTCAAAGGAGGAGGTTGTGCTACAGCTGGATTGGGAACAACCAACTCCATCCTGGGGGATTAAAAAAAAATCAATCCCATCAATTCCTGAGGGATTAAAAACCTTTCCAGGTGTTGGAACCCCGGGCACTGAGAATTTCAGGCTTTCTGTGCTGAACTGACCCCCCAGCAAACCCTGCATTGACCTGAGGCTGTGGAAAAAGCTCCCAAAATTGAGTGACAGCACTGGGATTGTGGGTGTGGAGTTTGAATAGAAGGGTGTGATATCACAGGGTGGAAAACTTAGAGTTTAAGGGTTTAGAATATAGTAATATAGATATAAAGCCAGAGGGAGGATTTAGGGCATAGCCTAACTCCTTTTTCACCTTCTTCATGGGTCTGGGTGATATTTTGTAATTGGGGTAGAAAAATCCCCATTGTGGGCCATGGGGTTATTGAGTTAAAAATAAAAATAATTTAGGTGTCATTTCTTAATTGGACAATTTGGGCTTAAAAGACTTTGGAAAGAGCCAGAGCCAGAGCCACTTTTCACTTTGTCAGCCAGAGCTCACAGCTTGTGAGAGTGTAACAGAGAAAAGAATTAATAAATATCTGAGCCAGAACACGAAACACCATCTCTTGAGCATTTAACTCTGGCTCTAACAGAGAAGACAACAGAAAATATAAACCCCCTTTTCCCAGGGAGGCAGGGCTCACCCCTTGAGGTGGTTGTAGACCCTGAGCACGGTCTCGTGCTCCTTGCGCGGGTCCTGGATGTGCACGCGGCAGGTGAAGCGCAGCTGATGCTCCGCCAGCCCCAGCTCCTTCAGGGCCTGCTCTGAGGAAACCAGCCGGAAACTCTGAGGGAAAAGAGGGAATAAATCCATGGAAAAGCAATGCTCTGAGCTTTGGGGAGCTGTGTTGGTGCCCTGGGGTCGGGACGTTTCCTTTCCGCGCTGAAATGTCGCGGCGTGTTCGTCAGCGCTGAGGGTGGGACAGAACATCCACCTAAATAATAATAAATCAATGTTTAATTGATTTAATTAGTCAGGTTGGTCTCTGGGAGATGGTTTAAGCTCTAGCAGGGGAGTGATGTTTGATAATAAAGATGAGGTTGAGGCATCATCTTTGTGAGGAAGCAGAAGCGCTCGTGGAGATTTGGGTTCCTCGTGCGCCTAAAACGCGACAGCATCTTCTGAGGATACAAAAAACCAGCCTCAGAGGGCATAAAACAGCCTCAGAGGGCATAAAACAGCCTCAGAGGGCATGAAACAGCCTCAGAGGGCATAAAATAACCTCAGAGAGCACGAAACAGCCTCAGAGGGCATAAAACACAATCTCAGAGGACACAAAAAAGCCTTAGAGGACACCAAACACAGAGGGCACAAAAAAACACCCTAAGAAGACACAAAACAGCCTCAAAGGACACAAAGAAACACCCTTAGAGGGCTCAAAACACAGAGGATGTGAAAAGCATCCTCAGAGGACACAAAACAGCCTCAGAGGACACAAAAAAACACCTTGGGAGGACACAAAACACCCTGAAGGACACAAAAACCCACCCTGAGAGGCCCCAAGCCAAGCCCAAGGACCCTTTGACTCACGTTGTCCTTCATGAGTAACGTGCCGTGCATCAGCTTTGGCTTCTTGGCATCTGGCACAGGACCTGCAGCAAGGCCAGGAGGAGAAAAACACCTGAGCTGCTGCTTTTTCACCCCAAACTGAGGCTCTGAGGCCCTGCTGAGGCTCAGACATTGAATTTTTACACTTTTCTTTCCCACATCTGTTCAATGCATCAATGGTGTTTAAGCATAATCAGAAATACTGACACCTAAAAAATAATATTTAGTGATACAGAGAAACTCTCTCCCTTCCCAGAGCAGTTCCTGAGGTGAGAATTAGGTTGTTTTTTCCAAAATTCAGTTTACAAAAGTTAATTCCAGCTTTCCCAAACCACGCACACGCAGGCAGGGTGTGCACGTTGAATTTAAACGTTATTAAATATAAATTTACAGCTTTTTACCCACACCAGCACTACAAAACCCAGGAAGATTTGGGGGTGGGAAGTGTCACCTATGGCTGTTTCCCTTTTGAGGAGGCCCAGGGAGATGTCCACAGGGATGCAGGGGTTGGTGACGATGGTGGTGGTCTCTCCATTGGCTGGCATGAAGCAGCTGACATCTGCAAAAGGAACAGCAGCAGCAAAACTTCAGCTCCAGGGGGGGTCACTGCAATTAACTGGGCTTAATTAGTGGTAATTAAGATGCTACAGGCAGCACTTCCTTGAGGGAAGGTGTAAATGCCACGCCCCCAACCGTGCTGAAGGCTCACAAATGTGATTTTGGAGCTTTGATGCCATTCCCTCCTCTGCCATGGAAAACAATTTTAATTCATGTCCAAGGAAGTCACTGCAATTAACTGGGGTTAATTTGTGTTAATTAAGGTGTTATAGGTATCAGTTCTTTGAGGGGAGGTGGAAATGCCACCCCACCTAACTGTGCTGAGGGCCAAAATGGATCCAAAATGGGATTTTAAGGCTTTGATGCCATTCCCTCCTCTCCTGTGGACACCTTGGGGAAAAGCTCCTGTCAGCCCCCCTTGGGACAGCAGCAATAAAACTTCAGCTCCAAGGAGATCACTGCAATTAACTGGGCTTAATGAATGATAATTAAGATGTTACAGGCATCACTTCCTTGAGGGGAGCTGTAAATGCCACCCCCCTAACCGTGCTGAGGGATCCCAAATGTGATTCTGGAGCTCTGCTGCCATTCCCTGCCCTGCCCTGGATACCTACGGAATTCCTGCTCGATTTTCTGCTTGAGGAATTCCATTTTCTTGGCCTCCCCGTGCACCAGGAGCACATTCCTGGGCTCGGCCTGCCGGATCAGCTGCATGATGCCCTTGGCGTCGGCGTGGGCGCTGAAGGACATGTACTCCACCTGCATCTTCACCTCCAGCTGGGAGGAGCAGAGAGCAGCCTCAGAAAACCGGGAATTCCTTTGGAACGCACCCAGGAACACCCAGATCCCTCTGGATTTAATTCAAAGAAAGAAGGAGGAAACTTTCCCCCTTTTAAGCTGGCTTAACAAAAAGCTGTCGTAACTTCAAGGCTCCCGACTACCCCGTTTTGGGTGATATTTGTCACACAAACAGAGCAAAATTGTGTTTTATTATCCAAATCTGCTTAAAATGTATCAATTTTTACCTATTTGCCTCATGGGGCCTCGTTATTAAACAGTACAAAGTGCCCCTAAAGGTTTGAGGCAGAAGCAAAGGGCCCCTCAAAGTTTTTTTTGGCAGAAATTAATGCAAAAGGGAAAAAAAAAGGAAACAAACCCAAAACAAATCCAGCTTTGCTAAAGCAAAAGGGAAAAAAACCAAAACAAAACAATTCCAGGTTTGGTAAAGGAAAAGGGAAAAAAAAAAACAAAACAATTTCAGGTTTGGTAAAGGAAAAGGGAAAAAAACCCAATTCCAGCTTTGCTAAAACAAAAGGGGAAAAAAACCAAACAAACAACAAAATCCAGCTTTGCTAAAGCAAAAGGGGAAAAAACACCAAATACCAAAATCCAGCTTTGCTAAAGCAAAAAGGAAAAAAACCCCAAACAAACCCCAAATAACTCCAAATCCAACAATTATTTTGAGATGTTTTCAGTGGTGGAAATGGAAAAATCCAACTCACAATTTGCCTTCCTTCCATCTCCAGCTTCCTCTGCCCACTGAGGATTTTGTGGCCCACGGTTCCCTGGACGCAGTAGCCAGGCATAATCACCTGGGGAATAAAAAAAAAAAACCAGGAAAATCAACAATTCCATGGATTTGGTCTGGCAGGGAAGGCACAAATGGAGAGCTTGGATGTGCTGGTTCAAAGAGGATTTGTGTCCTTTAATTCCAGCTCCTGGGGAAAAGCTTTGCTACGATCTCAGTTATTAAAATCTCAATTTCTTACCATATTCTTCTCATTCCCTGCCCATTTCCTGAAGATTTGGAGGGACTGTCCTGCATGGAGCATTCCAGGGGTTGCAAACACCACCTGCAAAAGGCAAAGATGTGCCATAAATCACTAAAAAACCACATTTTTCCCATGATTTCTATAAATACCCTAAATCTGTGCAGAGTATCCACCAACACCCATCACCAACACTGCACAAATTGGCATTTTTCCTATTTGATTTTCTTCTCATTTGATTTTCTTCTCATTTGATTTTCTTCCCACCCTGTCTAAAATTCCCAGGAGCTGAGGCACTGTTTTAGGAAATAAAACAAATATTCCCTGGTTTAGGAAATAAAACCAATATTTCCTGTTTCAGGAAATAAAACCAGTATTTCCTGTTTCAGGAAATATTTGTGAGCATCCTCAGAGTCTGATGGAAAACTCTGAGTGTTTTTTTTGTTGTTGTTATTGTTATTTTTTTTAATGGTACCAAATCAACCAGCCAGAATTAAAGCAGCAATCAAAGATTGTTTGGGAAAGAAAATCCTGGTTCCAATCAGGATTTGTAGACGACATAAACATGCAGAATTTTCATTTTCTTTGGGTCTTTCAGCTTTCATGAAATAAAAACAGGAAGATATTTAATTTTTCCAGAGGTGGCCTGGCCACGAGAGGTTTTTAGGTGGGATTGATGGGCTGGAGGATGCTCAGGAGGATTTTCCCCCCAGGATTTGGAATAAAAGAGCCCCCAGAGCCCCAAATTCCTCACCAACACCCACCTACCATGGGCCCTGGGTTGTCTGCAAAGGCTCTGTCAAAGGCTTTGATGTGTTTGAACTCAAACATGTTCCTCTGCACAAAAGTTTTCCGGATTTTCTGGTTGGTCCAAGTGATGAAAAGTTTGTAATAATGGTTGGCCTTCTCTGTCAGGCCGGTGGAAAAATAAATCGGAGCTTTCAGGTTCATCCTTTCCCTGCAAAAAAAGTGACCTGTGAGGGGCAAAGCAAATCCTGGCTATGGAAAGCTGGGGAGTGTCCCAAGGGTTTTTTTGGGGTGTATTTTGCAATTTTCAGGAGTTATAAATCAGTATTTTAACAATGGAGGTTTTAGTGCCTTTCTCCTTCTCACCACAGACAAATCCCTGCCGTTTTCAGCATTCATCAGACACAAAGGATCCTAAAAATCCCAGGCTGCACTCACCAGAAAGTTTCCAATAAAATACAAAGCTCCTGGGCACGTCCGAGGGCGAAAACCGGGATGAGAACCTGGAGCAGAGATGGAATTCAGAGTCTGGGAAAGCCAAACAGCACCAAATGCTCTGTGCTTGTTACTTCTCAACAAACCCCTGATATTCTTTCCATTCCCAGGAATTTTGCAGTTTGGAATGCGTGGCACAGGCACAGCTCTTGGAGTGTTTTCTATTCTCTCTCCAGGAGAGGAATTCCCCGCTCTGAGGGGGATTTCTGTCCTGGAGGATTTGAAATCAGGGTGTTGAGAGCAATAAATCCCTCAGTGTGGCAGAGGCCAGGGTACCTTGCCTCCTCTCTCCACAGTCTCGTGGACTTTCTTCAGGAAATCCCTCTCCCTGCAGCGTTTGGAGTCCCTGATGGTGGTGGCGTAGGTGGATTCTGTGATCAGCAGGTCAGGGCGGCATTTATCGATCCAGGCAGCTCTGAGGAGAGGGAATTCCAACCCAAAATCCCAACAAATCCATCAAAACCCCCCGGCAGGAAATGGTTCCTGGCGTTTCTCATCTCAAGCTGGCTTGGGGGATGTCGTTGTGCCCACGGGAAATGGGAATAAAGAAAGCCTTGGGAATTCTCTGGCAGCTTTAATTAAATTAATCCAGCTCAAAATTGGAATGACAGAGTTGGAAAACAACATTTCTCCAGTCTATTATCACATTAAAATATTTACTGCATTAAAATATTCATCTGGGTAGCAGGGATGTCATAAATCTCTCATAATGCCAGTAAAAATACAGATACGAGAGATTTATAAGATGATAACACACGAATGTTGACGTTTGTGATTAATAATCTCTTAGAATGTAAAAAAATAATAATATAAGAGATTAATAATCTCTTAGAAAGTAAAAGACTTCAAACATTGAAAGACTTCAAACTTAGAAAGTTGGACTTCAATGTTTAAAATCCAGCTTAGAAAGTTGGATTTCAACATTTGAAATATTTTTTCCAATAAAAAACCATTTCAGACATTGAAGTCCAGCTAGTGCACAGCCCTAAAAACAGATTAATGTGAATATTCAGATAGCATTAAGGTCTAGCTGGCAGGTTTAATGTAAATACCTTCACTCTCACAATCCCAAACTGCATTTCTATTTCCAGCAGAGACATCATGAAATATTCCAGAGAATTAAAGTTGATGAGCCCCTGCTATGAACAGCAGCTGGGCTGAAATCCTCCAAACTGCCAGAAATTCAGCTTTTTACTCACCCCAAGTGCCTGTCTGGTGTCATGTTATAATCACCCTGAGGGGAGAAGAGAAACCCAGAGATGTTTTCAAGCCAAAAGAAGGATCTATGAAATATCTGGGAAGGTTTCTAGGTAAAAAGAGAGAAATAATTCCTAAATCTGGGCATACTCACAGTGTACACCACGGACTCACAGCCAACCTTGATCTGGAACATGGCAGCTCCCAGCACATGCCCTGCATAGTAGGCTTTGATCTCCAGCTCCTCATCCACCTGCCAACAGCAAAGCCTTGCATTAATCCCAATATTTCCAATTAAATTGAGGTTTTTTGGGTTTTTTTTTGCCACCCCAGCAAAGCCCCTTTCACCTGCACTGTCTGGTGGAGGTGCACAGCCACCACTTTCTTCATGCAGTCTTTGATCATCTGGGAGGTGAAGAAGTTGGTCTCCCCTTTCTTGTCCACGGTGATTTTCCTGTAGTCCTCCAGCAGGATGGGGCAGATGGCCTTGGTGGGGTGGGTCATGTAGATGGGGCCATCGTAGCCAACCATCTCACTGAAATAGGGCAGGGCCCCACAGTGGTCCAGGTGGAAATGGCTGCAAAAATTAAAAAAAAAAAAACAACCCCACAATGGTCGCACAGAATTCGGCTCCCGGATGTTTTCAAGCTCTGAAAAGCAGCTGGAATCTGAGGGATGGGGTTGGGAATGGCAGGGACAGCACCCAAAGGGCTGGGATGAGGAAGGGGCCTCACCTGATGATGACACAGTCCAGGAAATCCGTCAGCCTCCCGTTCTGGGTGATGTAGGAGAAGTCAGGGAAGCGTCTCTGTAGCCGGGGGAAAGAGGGGATCCATCAGGAATGCAGCAGTGATCCAAAAAATCCATGGAAAGAAGGGTCTGGGACTCT
>VZSR01003801.1:4573074-4590816 GCA_013398615.1 Brachypodius melanocephalos | reverse complement strand
TGGGGGAAAAAAGAGAAAATGGGGGGGAAAGAGAGAAAATGGGGGAAAAAAAGGAGAAAATGGGGGGGGAAAAAGAAAATGAAGTGGTTCTGCTGGAGGTGGGATGGGACAGGGGAGAGTTTGAGGGGTGGGGCGTCACTGGTGCCAGAATGGTTTTGTGGGTTTTTGTGCTGTCAAATTTTAGCTCCATCTTGAGAAAGGCTTTTGGCAGCTTTTGGCTTCCTCAGGGCTTGAATCAAACAGTTCAATTGTAAATGCTGGGTTTGGTTCCACACACTGACGGGTGGATCACAATTTGGGGTGGTGCCGGTGCTTTTTGGGAGGGAAAAGGACACTGAGCACCAGGCAGAGGGCAAAGCAGGAAGCACAATCCCCTGGGTTTGGAGGTGTGAGCAGCATTTCCTCCTCAGTTACACCAGGTTGGATCCCCCCACCACATCAGCACCTACCCACAGCTCCTGGTGAGGAGATTGAGAAGCCAGGCTCGTGTCTTCCTCCTCCTGCTCTGGCAGCAGCAAAGCTCAGGGAAGCAGGGGCCAAAATCCTTCCGTCTTCACATTCCTGGGGCAGGGAATGCCCTCAGTGTGCTGAGATGCACAGAGGAAGAAAATCCCAGGAAAAAAAATCCCACATTTCAATCACAATCTCCTGAATTGGAACTTTGGGAATCTTTGGCTCTGTGGGTGAAGGACACAAAGCCTTGACCCTCACAGCTAAACTGGCCTCTACCTCTGTTCCTTCTCCTGGGAAGCTGCAAGGATATTTTTCGCTGGCAGAAAAGATGAATTAAATTGGGAAGGATGAATTAAATTGGAAAGGTACTTGCACTCAGAGCAAAAACCTCACAAGTGGGTCCAGGGTTGCTCTGCTGACGGGAAAGTCTTGTTTGGCCACAAAGGTGCCAGAATGTCCAAAAAGAAGGTGACAAAGCACTGTCACTGCTGTCCCCCTGTGCCCTCAGGTTATTCATGGACGGGCTGATCTGGGCTCTGGGCATGAGGTTTGCCATCGAGCAGATCAACAATTCCAGCTCGCTCCTGCCTGGGATCACGCTGGGCTATGACATGTACGACACCTGCTTCGAGCCCCTGGTGGCCCTGCAGCCCAGCCTGCTCTTCCTGACCCGCAACGGCACCACGGGCATCGGGGTCCTCTGCAACTACACCGAGTACCAGCCCCGCGTCACCGCCGTCATCGGGCCCCACAAGTCAGATCTCTGCCTGGTCACAGCCAAGCTCTTCAGCTCCTTCCTGATCCCACAGGTAAAAATCCTCTCTGGAGGAACAGGAGTTTTAGGTTCAGGCAAAGAAACAACCTCCAGAATCGATGTTTGATATTCATATCAAATATCAGTTTGATATTTGTGCATCTCTGTGTGTGTCCCAGCACTCTGGTCACAGCCAAGCTCTTCAGCTCCTCCCTTCCCCTCTGTTCCAGGTGAGCTACGGTGCCAGCAGCGAGACCCTGAGCAACACGGAGCTGTACCCGTCCTTCTACCGCACCGTGCCCAGCGACAAGAACCTGGCGGAGGCCGTGGTGCTGCTGCTCAACCAGTTTGGCTGGAACTGGGTGGCCACGGTGGGCAGCGACGACGAGTACGGCCGGTCGGCCCAGACTCTGTTCCTGAGCATGGCTGGCACCAACAACATCTGCATCGCCTACGAGGGGTACATCCCCACCGACCTGGCCGAGCCCAGCGCCAAGAAGCAGCTGGAGGACACTGTGAGGGTGATTAACAGCACCAACGTCAACGTGGTGGTGCTGTTTGCCTACAGCACGCCAGCCCAGGCCCTGCTGGAGCACAGCATCAGGATGGGGCTGGGCAAGAAGGTTTGGGTTGGCACCGATGCCTGGATGCTGTCGGACATCGCCGCCTCCACCCCCAACATCCAGAGCATTGGGACGGTGCTGGGCTTCGTCATGAGGACGGGGACGGTCCCTGGCTTCCAGGAGTACGTGGCCGAGCTCTTCAGCTCCGTCGCACAGGAGGAGTTCTGCCGGCGCTCCAAGGAGCTGAGCCGCCTCATGAACCCCGAGGTGCTGGACACGCAGTGCCAGCAGTGTGACCACGTCACCCTCGGGGACATCTGGCCCATGCTCCGTGTCACCACGGTGCAGCCGGTGCAGGTGGCCGTGTACAGCGTGGCCCACGCCTTGCACAGGGCCCTGGGCTGCAGCACCAAGAGCTGTCCCAAAACAGCCATCAGGTCCTGGCAGGTGAGGAGAGAGCTGAGGGGCACAGGGCTGGGTTTTGTCACATCACAGCCAGGTTGTCACAATCTTAGCCCACCTAAGGGACAGCTGGTTCTGGCTTTCAGAATTATTGTCCTCCAAACAAGAACAACTGTACCAAAATCCATTTTGATTTCATTTCCTCCCCAGCTGCTGCACTATATGAACAACCTCCCGTTCGAGATGAACAGCCAGAGCTTCAGGTTTGACCAATCCCACGGCACAAACACCGGGTACAAACTCATCTTCTGGGCCTGGAGGGACGGCACCCTGACCAACCTGCCTGTGGGGGACTATGACCAGTCCCTGTACGTCCGCAAGACCGAGATCCAGTTCCACACTCCAGATAAGAAGGTAAAAAATGGCACAGATCATCCTGATGTGTTTGAGATGACAATTCTGGAGGTGCCTGGCTGATGTTCATCCCTGCCTTTGCCAGGAGCCCGCATCCGAGTGCTTCAGGCGCTGCGAACAAGGACAGTTCAGAAGAATAAAAGGATTCAACCTCTGCTGCTATGACTGCACAGACTGCTCAGAAAACACCTTCTGGAACAGCACAGGTGAGGTCTGGGGAATTGGAAGGGTTTAACTGGATTATTCTGTCTCCTGGCTCCACAAGCACTGCCAGGTGTTCTCCTCCCTGTTCTGCTCTTCACTGGGGACCTGCTCCTGTTGGGCCCAGAGGGAAGGAGTGAGGATGGAAGGAATGATGCCTTGGGAAGGCTGAGCTGGAACAGAGACTGGACAGAGCTAGAGAATAAAGCAGGCATTTACTGAAAGGCCTTTAAGGTACACCTTGGGCAGGACAAGAGCCTGGCCAGAGCTACACCCAAGGTGGACACAAAATGTTCACAAAATAGATGGCTGGTCATGAGGTCTCACACTTTTACAAGTTTTGGTCCATTTCCATAATGGGGTTGTCCCATTCCAGCTCCAGGTTGTGCAGTCCCATCCTTCTTGTTCCTCCCTTCAGCCACCCTTGTTTGTGCTTTTGGGGCTGAAAACTTGCACCCATTCTCCTTGGTCCGCAGCAGGAAAAGGATTTGTTTTGTGTCCGTGCTGTGTGCAGAGCTGAGTGACCCTGACTGTGAGCTCAGAGCTGCACCCCTGGGCAGCACAGAATATGAAATACATCAAAGCTAAAACTGAAGGCATCAGGACAACATTTATGTTTTACCTGCAGGGGTAGGAGAGAGGGGTATAATGCAATTCTGGGGGCATGGGTAGAAGAGGATAAAATTTTGGGATTGCTGAGGCAAGAAATACAAGGATCCTTCAGGGAGGAGGGTGGGAAAGTAGAGGGTGAACTACCACAAACTTTGGAGATCCAACGCACCTTGGAGGGAGGGGAAACAGGCAAAACACCACCCCAAACACCCCCTAATCCCTGTACGATCCACCCCCAAGGGCTGTGGGTGCTCAAACCCCTCTAATCCGTGTATGATCCACCCCAAGGCAGTGATGGCAGATCCCCAAGGGCTGTGGGTGCTCAAACCCCTGTAATCGGTGTATGATCCACCCCAAGGCAGCGGTGGCAGGTCCCCAAGTGCTCTCTGGGTTCTCAAACCCCTCTAATCGGTGTATGACCCACCCCAAGGCAGTTGTTCCAGGTCCCCAAGGGCTCTCAAACCCCTGTAATCGGTGTATGACCCACCCCAAGGCAGTTGTTCCCGGTCCCCAGGGCTCTCTCGGTGCTCACCGTCTCTCTCCACAGACAGCACCGGCTGCTCCCCGTGTCCCCGGCACCAATGGGCCCCTCCCCGCAGCACGGGCTGCTACGACCGCACCGAGCGGTTCCTGTTCTGGGACGAGCCCGTGGCCGTGGCCTTGCTGACGCTGATGTCCCTGACGGCGGCCCTGAGCTGTGTGGCGGCTCTGCTCTTCCTGAAGCACCTGCGGAGCCCCTTGGTGCGGGCGGCCGGGGGCGGCCGGAGCCTGCTGGCGCTGCTGGCGCTGCTGCTGCAGAGCCTCAGCTGCTGCCTGTACGTGGGCAGGCCCAGCTCGGCTCTCTGCGGGCTGCAGCAGCTCTCCTACGCCCTCTGCCTCAATGGCTGCTTCTCCACCTTCGTGCCCAAGGCTCTGGAGATCACGCTGGTGACGGAATTGCCCCGCTGTGCCCCCAGGCTGCTGCGCTGGGTGACCCACGGCCGGGCCTGGCTGCTGGTGGCCCTGTCCCTCCTCACGCAGGCCTTGCTCTGCTTCTGCCACCTCCGCCTGGGGCCCGATTTTTTGGTTTCTGACTACGAGAGCCTGCCCAGCGAGGTGCTGCTGGTGTGTGGCACGCAGTCCTGGGCTGCCTTTGCCCTCCTGCACGGCTACAATAGCTGCCTGGCCTTCGCCTGCTTCCTGTGCACCTTCATGGTGCAAACCCCACCCAGGAGGTACAACGTGGCCAGGGGCATCACCTTCGCCACCCTCATCTTTTTCGTCATCTGGATCTTCTTCCTGGTGATTTTCGCCACGCTCAGGACGGTCCTCAGGGCTGTCACGCAGATCTGCACCGTCCTGGCCACCACCCTGGGCATCCTGGCCAGCTACTTCGTGCCCAAGTGTTACATCCTGGTGTTCAGGCCTGATCTGAACACGGGGGATTACTGCCAGAGCCCCGCTGAGGAGGAGCCAGACGAGGTGAGCAGACAATAAATCACACCTGCTGCTCAAGCACAAGCTGGATTTTAAGAAGAAAATCTTATTTATGAGCACTCTGTGGCCTCAGGAACAATCACATATGAACTAGAGCTGTGAAAGCACAGAGTTCAAGCAGCTGAAGCCCAGAGGAGCAGCCTCCATCCTCTCTGGGAACATCTTTCAGCCCCAAAAAGGAGCCAAAATATAAGTTCAGTGAATGAAACAACTCTAGAAATTGTATTTTACATCAGTCTCTCAAGTCTGGCAATGTGAGGCAGAAGCCTCACCAACACCACTTCCCTGTAAACACTCCTGGTGATTTCCCTTTCTTACTAAAGAACAGCTCCAGAGATACAGCCAGGAACCCTTTCCCAAGCCTTGGAAGAATTTTCAGATATATCCAATAAAAGAGAAGCAAAAAGAACATTCTGACAGCTGGCAGCAGTTGTGTGTGATACAAAGGGGGCATTTCCCATTCAAATCCCAGCTCGCTCAATTTGTGTTCCACGGAAATGGAGGAAAAACACATGGAAATGAGCTCTGTGCAAATTACACCCTCCAGAGGAACAGCAGGTTCCTCCATCCCCAAAAAACAAGCAAAGATCACCAAAAACCTCACCTTGCTGCCAAGAAATACCACCAAGACTTTTCTTTTCCCCACTCACCTTGACAAGTAACTATTCTGCCCTTTTATCCCTTTAAAGTTTTTCCATTTCTGCTCTTTTACTCCCTAGATTAAAATTTTTCCATCTCTCCACTCTGTGTTACTGGAATTTTATCAGTCCAGCTCAATTAAATAATTTGCAAATTAACCTAAAGCAGTGAATATTTTAATTCTTAAAAAAAAAAAAAAAAGAGAAGCTTTTGGTGCACAGCAAAGTTACTTGTCCCCAATTTTTTTGTGATCACCTCCATCCAAAATTATTCCTCAGAGTGATTAAAAAACCCCAAAACTCTGACCTGGAGCCTGAAGTTCTTTTTCCTGGAGCCTGCAGGAATTCTTCACACGTTGGTGCACCTGAAATTCTCAGCTCTCCTTGCTCCAGGGCTGTGGTTCCATAGCAGAGAAGCATTAAATAACTTTTTGATCATCATTCCAGAAATAGGGAAAGGAAAAAAAATCTGATTTAACTCCACTAAGGCCGTGCAGGAAAAGGCTGTCCAAAATTCTGATCATTTAATATTCACCTAAATTCTGTTCATTTAATATTCACCTAAATTCTGACCATTTAATATTCATTTAAATCCTGACTATTTAACATCCAGCTCACTGGAAAATGCTGGGATTTCTGGTATTTAAATGATGTTTCACTCTCCCCTTGCTGTGTCGTCTGTACCAGCTGGGAAGAAGGAATCTGCCTCACCAAGCTGAGCTTGTTCTTTTTATTTAGGCTGGAAAATTAGAATCATTTAGGCTGGAGAAAACCCTTTAAATCTCGAGTCCAGCTGAGTCCCCAGAGTGTCCCAGTGATCCTTGTTTTTTTCTGGAGAGTCCAAAAATGGGGAATATTTATGAAATAAATAAGAATGAAATACTGCAAAAGAACTGAACACAAACACTGTGGTTATCACATAAAATTAAAAGCTTTTTAGTGTTTAAAATAGCATTTACACATAAGCAGCTATATATTAACTATACAGACACTTGGGTTTTAATACAATATCTACAAAAAAAAAAAAAAAAGAATTCAATTATGCAATAGACATTTAACAGGAACAGTGCAGTCCATGCTAATAAGAGGTCACTCTTTGAGTAGAACCAATTCTAGGATAGGTGATAGTCTGGGTTTTCATTATTTAAAATCATGTCACTTTGTTCCTCTACTGTACATAAAATTCTTTACATGTGTTTCTAATCACTGATTAGAATTAATAATTTTAAGTCGATCTTCTTACAATCCAGTTAAATGCAAAACAAAACAAAAAAAAAATAAAACAAAACAATGACATCAACCCATGAGCTGTCAAGTCTCAGGAGGGGAAGAGGACAAAAATCATAGCAAAAGTCAATGTCTGTGCATCATTGCTTGCCATCCAGTCAAACCTTTGGATAAAGTGGCCAGGGGACTGTTTCCTTGGAAAAGCAGATTCATAACAGGAGGTAAAAGACACCAGCATGCTTTTAAGACTATTTCCCAAAGAATTTACCCCTCAGAGTTCAAATACTGCGTGGAGACCCCCACCCTGAACATCCTTGCCTCTTGTGGGTGGGAGATGTCACCCCAAAGTGTTTTCCTCACCCTTTTCCAGGATCCTCCAGACAACCCTGCTGCTGGATCTGAGGCAGGGATTTGTGAGCACTGAGCAGAATAAAAATATCAAATTACTCCAGGCTCCTGTTCTGAGGGTGTTCCCATGGCCTGCACAGCAAATCTCACCCTGGAGCCACAGCACTCAGGGGCCAGGAAATCAAAATTAAATTTCAGGCCCTGGTGGGAAAGAAATGATGGGTTTGCAGCACTCCAGGCTTCAAATTTTCTTGCACCTGGTACAATTTCCACTGTGGGCAGCTCCACTGGCATCGCTGGCACTTTCTGCTGTGCCCGACAGGAGAGAGCTGCACAGGGAGCTGCAAAGACACAAAGGATGGAAGCCAAGGATGGGATTTGGGAAATCTCCTGCCTTTGCTCCCTCGAGGAAACGGAGATCTGCCCAAGATTCAGGCCTGACCTTCCCCTGCCTCAGCCCAGCCTCTGCAGGGTGGGGAAATGCAGGATTTTCGTGTCACTGTTCAATATTGCACTGTTCAAGAGGGGCACTGCTCCCTCCTATACTCTGCAAACAGCAGGAGGATCCAGCTCTGCTAAAAAAAAAAAACCAAAAAAACCCAGAGCATCCTTTACCTGCAGTGGGGGAAGCTCCTCCAGCCTGATTTCCTCAGCAAACATCTGCCAGGGCCTGCCAGCCTCGTGCCAGGCTGACCCATGGGCACACACGGGGAGGACGCAGGGATTTTTTTCAACATAGCAGCAAAGAAAGACACGGAACAGTTTGTGCCAACAGCAAAACCACCAGACAAAACCAAAGCCCCAGCAGGTGTGTAAAACTGCAGCCCTTGGAAAAGGAAATTAAACGTCAGCCCCCAGTTTTAATCCCATTTTTTGGAAATATTTAAAGGAGATTTTTTTTTTCCTTCCAGCTGAGTTGTGCCTTAAAACGGGGCCAGAGAAATCATAATTTATAAGAGGCCAGAAAAATCTCGATTCATTTAAAAGAACCACCAGTGATTGTCAGTAAAGTCACAGACTCCTCAGCAGTGTCTCCAGGAGACAGAGCAGAATTCCACCATTATTTTACCCTGATTTGCTTCACTGCTTTGAGCGTCAATCTTTCAGAATAATTTACCAAGTCAGGTTTGCATCTGGGACAAGGGAGAGAAAAGAAAATTCCTGTTGTACAGCCAAGCTTTAGGCAGGGCCTCTTTTGGAGGAGCCATCCATGGGTGGTGATGAAAGCTCTGCTTTCAGAACCTTTTTTGGGGGAGGTTTTTTGTAAAGAAAATGAATTTAGAAGCCCAGAAATGGGCTGAGTGACAGAGTTTCCCAAATGCTTGGCTCCCTGTGGAAGGAGAAATTGAGGCTCCCATTACCACAAAGATCTGGAGTCTCTGACAAAGGGAGGTGCTTGCACACAGAGGTGGGGAAAAGGAGAGAAGTGAAAAAATCAGAATGAAATGGACATTTTAAAGAGTCAGTTTTCAGGGTGACAAATTGAACTGCGTGTGTACAGAGAGGAAGATGTTCTCTCTTCACATCCTCCCTGCATATTTACCCAAAAATGACGGAACAGACCGAAAAGAAGCTTCTTACCAGTGAAGAAAATGCTTGTTTACAGTAAAGACTGATTTTCAAGCACCAGGGCTCTCACAAAAGAGGATTTCACTGAGGAATGGCCCCATGGTCAAACCAGAGTGGCTGCAGCTCGTGTCTCATGAAATGAGCCACTGTGGCAGAGAGTGGCTGTGCTCACCTTAAAAAAACCTTCTTAAATATCCCTGAAGCTTCTTGAATTTACTTTTCAGAGCAAAAAAAAATAGCCAGAAATTAAATCTTGGGGATATTCAACAGCAGTTGCTTCAGTCAGAGCTCCTCAGCAGGAGTCAGGGGTAAGGATTTCTTTTTGAGGAGCTCCGGGGTGGGTTTAACTCAGTGGCAGGGGTAAGGATTTCTTTTTGTACCATTTCTGATCTGTTCTCAGACACCCTCACACCTCTCTGAAATGTTCCCTAGGGGATCAGACCTCTCCAGATCTCTGTTTCAACAAAAAAAGGGAAAGTTTCTGCTCAGAAAGGAAGGAGGGATCACAACGAAGAACCACGTCCCAGTGGGAGCCAGGATTTCCTGGTGTCTCTGCTGGAATGGGACAAGCAGCCCCTTCAAAAGGGAAAAGCTGACAGAACTGCAGCAATTTTCCTATTTCTGTGGGAATAACTCTTCCAACCTGCGAGCGAGTGCACATCCAGAGGGAACAGCCACACCTGGCAGCAGGGATGTGACTGAAATGCCCAGGAACCGAGCGCAGCTGGAAAATCACTCTTGAGAAATAAGGAAAAGAACTGAAGGAAATAACTTTACAAGTTCAGCACAATGAACACATACAGTAGCAAGACTCCAGCACCGCCTTGATAGAATATCTTTAAAAAAAAAAAACCCTCAAAGAACCCAAGAAAGATTAATTTATACTCCCTAGTCAATAGGAAATAGCCACAACTTTGTTTTCCTCTAGGAATTGGTTGGATCCTACTCCTTTCCAAGCATTTTTGGGTGCCATGTCTGCTTAGAGCATCCCAGAAACAGCATTCCAAGGCAGTATCCCAGATACCAGCCAGCAGTCGTTTTGTCCTTGCAAGAGAAAAAAAGCAGGGAGAAAAAAAAAAAAAAAAAAATCAAAGTGCTCCTATGCATTGTCAGGAATTTAGAAGTCATGTGAAATACCAGTCCTCCGGTCAGCCCAAAACAGAGACACTAATTCCACTGAAGTAGGTGCCACAATGACCAAAGCTCATTAAGATGTGAATACACACCAGCCATTCACAATCCGAAACGAGACGGGGAGGGGGAGAAAAAAAACCCAAAACAACGAAAAGATGCCGTCGATTTGCTGACATTTAACAATCCCAGGAGATTTTGTTGTTCAGTTTTGTAGGCGGAAGGGGGTGGGGTGTTTTTTTTGTAATTTTTTTTTTCCTTTTTTTTTTTTTTTTTCAGTTCTGTCGGTTTTTTTCTTTCTTTTCTTTTTTCTTTTTTTTTTTTTTCTTTTTTCCCCCGCGACACACTTGCGAACAGGAAGGCGTGACATGCAAGAACAGCCGAGCCTCTTCCACTGAGCGCCCCACAACCACCCCGACCCCAAAACCCCCACCCGCGAACACACAAAAAAAAAAAAACAACCAACAAAAAACCCACCCCACCCTTGTGCAGAAGAGTCTTTTGAAGGCACTTCCTCTCACATGATGTCCACGAAGAACTCGCAAGGGTTCCCCATGGCCTTCTGGAAGGACTGGCGGCTCCCGGTGAGCTCGGGCGGCACGGCGCTCAGCTCCCGCACCGGGGGCGCTCCGGGCGGGCCGCTGCTGCTGCCGCCCAGCACCTTGGAGCCCAGCTTGGGCAGGCTGTACAAGGGTGGCACCCCCGGGGGACCGTACGAGTGGTGGCTCTGGTGGCTCTGGTGGCTCCTGTCGCTGTGGCTGCGTTGGCTGAGCTGGCTGAGGGGCCTCTCCCGGCGCGCCGCCGCCGCCGCCGCCGCCTCGGACTCGCTGCCGCTGCCCCCGGACTTGCGCTCCTTCTCCCTGCCCGCTCCTCTCCTGCTGGTCTCGCTGGTGCTCCGGTTGGAGCCGCTGCTTTTGCTCCCTGTCGGCCCCAAAAAATAAAGGGAGAGAGGAAAAGAGGGTGAGCTGGGCTGTGGCGGGTGTCCCCCCCCGCGGTAATGAGGGCTGTGCCATGCATGGGGACACACGGACACGGCGCGGAGCTGGCACGGGGAAAGCGGCAGCGGAATTCCAGCTCCTGCCTCGAATCCAGGACAGGAGGAGCAGGAACGGGGGGAAAAGCAGGAATTTGGGGTTTAATTCTGATTGTCACTGCTTTGGTATTTTGTCCCTTTCCTAAAGCAACCGCTTTGCTTTCAGCAGCTGAATTCCAGCTCCTGCCTCGAATCCAGGACAGGAGGAGCAGGAACAGGGGGGAAAAGCAGGAATTTGGGGTTGAATTCTGACTGTCACCGTTTTGGTATTTTGTCCCTTTTCTAAAGCAGGAATTTGGGGTTTAACTCGAGCAAATGAGGTTTAATTCTTGTTGTCACTGCTTTGGTATTTTGAACCTTTTCCAAAGCAACCCCTTTGCCTTCTCTGTCACCCTTAAATCTCTCAGGTTTTGCTGGCTTCAGTGGGGAGCTCCTTTTAAATGTCCTCACTAAAGCGTTGTGCTGCTGGTGAATTCCCTGGGAAACAATTCCTGAACTGCTCTACCACAGATCAGTAACACCCAGGGTATTGTTCACAAGAGAGGCCACTAAATCACCTTGGAAAACCAAAGGACTGCAGCTGAGTTGTTACTAAAACCAAGCTTCACTAAACCTGAAAACTGATTTTTCCTGGAAGCTGAAGGTCTTGCACTGTTCTCATGACAGATAGATTAGGAGACAGTTCCATACTAATTATTTTGTTTTAAATCCTATTTATCAACCCCAAGGAATATCCCATTAAATTCAGGCACCTTAGTGCAAGATGAACTTCCCAAAAAGGATCCCCGGCCAGCAGAACAGGGGACCAACTTTTGAGTCTAAATGAGCCACAGAAATGGGAAAAACAAAATTACTTTGGGCTGCTCCTTCTTGAGCTACAGATGCCCATCACTTTCTGCTGATCTGAGAGATGGGAAACCAGACTGGTTTTTTTGGGGGAAAGGCTGCATTCCTTGCAGTGCCAGAGAGATGGAAAACACACCACAAACACACTGGATTTGAAAATATTCTAAGCCTGGGTCTCTGAAGTGGTACTTGCTGGTTGTTATGATTTAATACTGCAGATTAATGAGAGAGGGCACAAACCCCCAATTTTAACACAATTTTGAGAGTGCCCAGTGCAGCCTTGTGTTCCAGCACTCCCAACACCTGCCTGAGCCACCTGGCCATCAGTTAATGGGCAGTGCAGAGAAATCCAACCCAGAGGGGTGACACCATCATAAATTTGGAGTATTTATTTCCTGGAGAGCCTGGGGATGGGGTTTTCCCTCCTGCTTCCCTCCCCTCTGAGCTGCTGCAGCACAGTCCCACAGGTTGAGATGCCAATGTCACACCACTGTGCACTGAGACAGGCCGAGCGTCCAAGACAATTCGAAACGAAAATAAAATTTAAAATTAAAAATATACAGAAACGGCTAAACATTTGGGTCACGAGGATCTAAGAATGATCATGCTGTGAATTCATCATGGAGGCATTTGAAGCTTACCAATCCCCTAGAGTCAGCCATTCCTCTAGGAATCCTTCAGTCTAACGCTTGCTCAGGACAAAACAAGGGAATAACAGTTACAAAGCAAGAAACAGCACAGAAGTTGTTTTCCAGGAGGAAAAGCGTGGAAACCTTTCAGAGCTTAGCACTTTTTGGGAGGCTCTCTGCAGCATGGATAATAAAACACCATTCCTTTCCTATCCCAGCGAGAGAATTCCTACTGCTCACAGAAGCAGCTGCCAAAAAAACATCCCCACATTCTGTCAGGACAATCAGTTTCCAGTTCTAAAACCTCTGGGAGATTCCTCGTGGATATTTCTTATTTTGGGACGAGGTGAGAAGCAGCTGGGCTAAAATCCCGTGAGCAAGCTCCTGTTATGAACCCCTTTTGTGCCATTTTGTAAAATCTGACTGGCTGTGGTAAACAGGGACAAGTGACATCCAAGTTACTGGATGTTCACTGTAAAAACACAAGGAATCCTCATCCTTTCTTTACTGGCAGTGTTTCCAAAAGCAAAACTCACACTGGGAGTGATTTTAAAAAAAGAAATTAAAAAATAGTATCTGTACAGCCAAAAATGACATAATTTTTATTTAGTAAGGTTTAAAAACTAATCAAAGTGTTATGCTGGGGCAGAAAAGGAGGAGAGCAGGTCTTTAATCCATGCAGAATTCTCTTGCTGTCCCTGTCACACATGCCAGCAGAGACTCTTCTCCCTGGGAGCAGTGGCACTGGCCACCTCCCACTTGCAGAAAAAAAAAAAAAGTGATTTTCCTTTTGTGCTGAGCACTGAAGAGAAAACCAAGAGCACCTCGGTTCTGATCCCTGTCCCATCAGCACAGAAACTGCCTCATTTCCAGCAACACCAACCCCACTGGCAATTCCTGACTGGCTAAAGCCTGGAGGTTTCCACAGAGAGCTGAAAGCCAAAGTAGTTTTTGAACTCCTCCAGAGACACAAAACACTTTTAATTCAGTGCCTGAACCCATGCAGGGAGCAACCAAAAAAACCACGAGGCAAGCGCGGACAGCACCGAGGAACTCAAGCGGATGGTGGGGGATCATGAGAGCTGTGCAATTCCAACGCCGATTATCCCACCTTACCTTCACTCTGCTGGCTGCCTGCACTGCCACTGCCGTAGCTAAAGCCTGGGTCTTGGTAGGCTGGTGGGAAACAAGGAGGGGGCAGAGGGTATTGGTAGGGATATCCTTGGCCCAGGGGCCAGGGAGCAGCGGGGTGCGGGAGCGGAGCCAGGGTGTCCTGGTCAGAGGCGCCGCTGGAGCCGTTGTTCAGGTTCAGCGCAGCCAGATCTGGCAGAGAAAAAAAGAAAAAGGTGAAAATTTTCAGCCAGCGGGTGGAATGGTCACTGTGAGTTCATTTATGGAGGTGTTTGAAGCTTAGCAAGGCTCTGGAATCAGCCTTCTCACCCCAGCAGTGAGAGGTGAGGAAATGGTGAGGAAAGGGTGAGGACATCCCACTTTTCCAGGCTGGAAGTTGAGTGGGACTGACAAGCTGGGAATGTGTGGCACCATCAGGAATTTATTTCTGGCACCACCAGAAATAAATCCTGCTGTCCTCAGTGCTCTCCTTGATGGGTTCATCATCCTCCTGGCTACCAGGGAGCATCACTTGTCACACGATTTCAGGGTAATGAAAGGTTCCCTTGTTCTGGGACACCCCTTCCGAAACCCCAGGAGAGCTGGGGGTGGAAGGGACCCCTGGAGATGCCCCTGTCCAATTCCCAGGAACGTGTCCAGCTGGGCTTGGAATATCTCCCCAGAAACTCCCTGGGCAGCTGCTCCAGAGCTCTGCCACCCTCGTGGAAATTCCTCCTCATGAAATTCCTTGTGAGGATGCACCAGGGGACTCTCTGAGCATCCTCAAGGCACAAAAGTGACCCAGGGACAGCTCTGCCCTTCCCAGTGGGGACTTACTGCCACAGAGGTCTCCGAAGACGTAATAGCACTGCTCAGAGAAGGTGATTTTGTTCACAGTGTGCCTGAGGTAGCCGTGTTTCAGCATGCTGCTGGCGTATTTCCTGGCCTCCCGGCGGTCCTTGAAGCCTTCCACGTGTGTGTAAAGCCAGTCCACCACATCTGCTCCTGAAATGGGGACAGCAAGAGGGGACACGGGATTGTGTGAGCCAAACTGTGTCAGATGAACACCTGCAGTGGGATTATCTGACCAAACTGGGCCAGCTGAACACCCACAAAGGGATTATCTGACCAAACTGTGCCATCAGAACACCCACAATGGGATTATCTGACCAAACTGTGCCATCAGAACACCCACAATGGGATTATCTGACCAAACTGGGCCAGCTGAACACCCACAATGGAATTATCTGACCAAACTGGGCCAGCTGAACGCATACACAGACACTGACACTAAATAAACACATTAAAAAAATCTTATTTACACCACACTGTGCAACCCCTTTGAGCTGCAGGAGTGAAAATGGATTTTTCTCTGGTTTTCACTCTTCTCTGGGAGTCACCACCCTCAGGAGGCAGATGTTAGGTTGCCAAAATTTCTGCGTTCCAACCCCTCCCTCAGCAAAAAGCAACTACAGCCTGGACTGGCTAAATATCAGCACAGCTCAGGTCACAGACAGATTTTAAGGCAGAATCAGATTTTAAATCTAATTAAGAGGCTTTATTAAGGTTGTGTAGTTGAATTGCAGTTGCCCTGCTGGAACTTGGGCAGATCTCTAGAGCCACCTGAAACTCTGAGCTAGAAAAACCAAGAATTAAGAACCAGCTCTGCGTGGGCACGAGAAATGTGCAGCAATTTTGGATAACCAAGCCCAAACAAGAGTTATTTCCTGTCACACTTAGAGCTGTCCATAAATGGAATATAAGAGCTCCTAGATATGATAAAAAAAGCTCATTAAAAGGTAGTTTTTGAACCTGTTTCCATGAAGTCACTGGGGTTTTTTTTTTCCCCTCAGCATTCCTGGGATTTCTTACCTATGACTGCATTGGAGATGGTGATTTTTAACCACATCCTGTCCCGAATTTCAAGGCCTGAGTCTGGCAGCTGCATGACCTTGACAATAGTAGCCATGTCACTCTTCACAGTTAAGGGAGATTCTTCTAATTCTAAAAAAAAAAAAAAAAAATAGAGGTCACAGGCTGCTTTGAAAGGAACTGAGGCTGAAGGAACTTCTCAGCTCCCAGTTTGGATGAAGCAAAAAATACAGTTTTACCAACAGATGCAAAAAAAAGACACCAAGGTTCCCAAATGCACCCTCATCCATGGAGTGAATGACTGCATTTACAGCAAATTCTTCAGATTTTGGGCTCAGAGCCACCAGTTTAGTGAGAGAAATGTTGAGTCCCCACGTCTTGGCTTCCCAGAGCAGCACCAGGATCCACTCTGCCATCAGGACTGGCAGAAAAGGAAATCCCAGGATTTTTGGGATCCATCATTTCCCATTTCCCTTTCCACCCAAGGGATCAGTCCACTGCATGGAGAACTCTGTGGGACAGGTTTTTGGGGTTTGTTCCTCTGGTTTGGGGTTCACTGTGGGATTAACACCCATCTCCATGGAGAAAGAGGGTGACCATGGCTCAAGCCACATCCAGTTGGTTTTTTTGGGGTTTTTTTGTTTGTTTTTTTTTAAAGATCCGGACATTCTTAGGGGGAATTGAAATTAGAAATCTTCCCTCATTAGAAGAAATCAATGATTTCCTTATAAAAACTCTTCTCAGGGTCCCAGAGATGGCAGCCTCACAATCCACTCTTCCCAGGATTATTTTGCTCCGCATCTTTTCTTGTAGAACATTTTTTAAAAAAAGCTCCCAAATGCCTCCACAGCCATTCCCAGTTCACACCATTACGGGCAGAACTGGATCCCCAGAGGTTTCCCACTTTCCTGCTCAGTTTTTACAATAAAATCAGAACAGGCTTGAGGTTGATCTTGTCAAATTCTCCTCCCTGTGCCATCTTCCAGCTCTAATAAATTCATTTTTATCTGTGTTTGTAACCCAGCCCCTTCTTCCAGCAGGAATTCCAAAACCCTCCTCCCCTCCCAGTTCCCCACATCACCCACCTTTCCAAAGCACACTTTTGTCCTTTTCCAGCCACCCAAAATTTTGAATTAAAAAAATAAAAAAAAAAGGTCCAGCAAGCGTGAAACGATGAAAACTGAAAATGCTTCTTTCCACACGTGCAATATGCATGAAAACATCCCAGAGCAGCTCTGCATGCAGCTTCAATACTTACAAACCTCAAATAAACACTAAAACTTTGCTTTTGCTTTAAGTTAGTTTGGTTAGTGGCAAAAAGCGACGTGTCTTGGGGGGAAAAAAATACACCAACAAACTAAAATTCAAGCACGTGGGGAGCAATAAATTGGATTTTCTTGGAGACCTGAGAGCTGCATACGAACAGAAAATTTGTATTTTCTAAGTTCTGGGTGCTGTACAAACATGGCAAATTCTGAGATGCATCTGAAATGCTCCCATTTTGGTCTGAATTCAGTCAGCTGTGGAAAATTCACCCAACCCAGGTCAGGGCTGAGCTGAAGGAACGGGTCACAATAAAAACCAGGGGTACCCTTCATTCTCTTGCATTCTCAGAAAGGAAATCTTTGAAGTCGCTGGCACAGAAATGAGAAGCTGTCTCCAGAAATGTGGTTTTGCTCCCAAATAGCTTTATTTTCAAAGGATGGCTGAGAGGGTGCCTGCTCCCCACTTGCCCACCCCAGCACTATAATAACACGGGATACATGAACTGTTCAAGAGGAATGCTGAGTACACACTTGTGTGCCAGCAATCAGCAGAGACACTGGATTCCAGCAGTACCTGTAAGGCTCAAAACACATCTCAGGATAAAGGGCTTCATTTGCTTCCTGCTGCAAATTATTACCCTTCGGTGGTGCTGCCTGATGTCTGAAAACACCTACAAAAAAATCCCAACCTGGCCTTTTCCTCCAAGGTGAGGTGGAATTCCAGCTTATAAAATCTGTTGTATTTTATAATCAATACCACACGGGTATTTAAACTCCTCAAAGGGTTGTTCTGAGTGAAAGAAGGGATAAGTTAATATTCCTTAAATGAATTTTCCAAGATAAGGAGCTGGAGCACAGTGTTTATAACACCAAGGCCGTGGGTTTGAGACCTGTCTGGGCCATTCATTTAAATCTGGACTCACTGATCCTCCTGGGTCCCTTCCAGCTAAAAAGATTCTGTGATTAGAGTGCTCTGAGAGGCTTTTGAATGAAAGAAACCTCTCTGAATCCTGACAACCTCCTGCTTTCATGGCTATGGCTCTTTTAGACTGCCACAGACTGATAAACCAGGAGGAAGGATGAACTCCAGCCATAATTTCACTTGGGATGTTAAACTTGGTTTTAGCTTGCTCAATAAATTCTAAAAATATTTAAAAAGCATTAAAAAGGATGAAAAAGGGTAAAAAAGGATAAAAAAG
>VZSR01003801.1:4521702-4547796 GCA_013398615.1 Brachypodius melanocephalos | reverse complement strand
CCCAGCAAGAACTGTACACAGAATTTCTGCACCCAGTGAAAACCAGAGGCAGAATTTCTGCAGCCAGCTTTAGGATTCAGACAAAACCCAGGCAATATAAAAGCTGCACTGAATGTGAGGATGTGTGCAGAGAAAGGCTTGGGGGAACTGGCTGAAGCCGAGGCAGGCAGGAGCTCCCTGAGCTCTGCACTGACCGGTTCAGCCTCCCTGCACTGAGCAGCACAAACCCAGCCTTTGCTGCAGCTGAAGGGAACAACTTCCAGATCTGCTGCAACTTGAAACTACTAAATATAGCCCTGAGCTATGAGGCAAGAGAATGACAGGCTGGAATTCCCAGCTCGCTTTGGGGAGCCACCAGCTGTGCCAAGAACATCAAAGAGGGCAGCAGCCACTCCTGGCAAATCTCTCTGGTTTCCAAATCTTTATTTGTAGCAAAGAGGTTTTCTCCTTGTTGAGATTTCCATCCTCAGAGAGGAGAGAGAAGGGAAAATGGAAGATTGGAGTGGTTGCAGCCATCTCCTCCAGTCTGAGGTTAATTTTGCAAGGAGGAGATGCTGTTTGCATGGATGTGGAAGGGAGGGCAGGGGGAGGCACGTGCTGCTGCCCGCTTCGGGAACACTCCAAATGTTTGGAATTCATGCACAGCAGCTGGAGATCAGGGTGGAGATCCAAGTTCACAACCTGGACTCAACCCAAAAGAGCATGGAAGAAAAGAAAGGTGATTTCTCCATGAGACCTCTTCCTGAGGTCAAGAATATTCCAACCCAAAAGAGTGTAACAAGGAAAAAAAGGTGATTTCTCCCAGAAACCTCTTTCTGATGTTAAGAACATTCCAACCCAAAACAGCATGGCAAGGAAAAAAAAGGTGATTTCTCCCAGAAACCTCTTCCTGACATGAAGAATATTCCAACCCAAGCCTGCATAGCAAGGAAAAAAGGTGATTTCTCCCAAAATTCTCTTCCTGAGGTGAAGAATATTGGCCCTGGATGTGGTCCACTCTGGAGATAAATCACCAGAGCTCTCCAAGTGATTGTTAATGGACTCAGTGTTTGAAAATAAGACCAAAGACCATCTGATAGCAAGGCACGGAAGAGGGGATGTTTCTCCTCTTGCAGAAAATTGGGGATTTATTTCCCAGCTCACCTCCTGCCTGCTGGATGTGACAAACAAACACCTGGTGACACAAAGGTGGCACTCAGGGAACAAAGCTGGATTTCCAGGTCACAGCAGGTCTCCCACCTCCATTTGCCCCTTGCAAAGGGAGAGCACAGCACACCAACAGTTTATAGAGATTTTTCTTCAATATTCCCAGCCTTGAAGCATCTCCCTCTTTGCTGCATTCCAGAAAAATCTCAGTGCGCAAAACATCCTTTAATTTAGCTTGCAAATGCATCTACAGGGTGGAAGGGAGGTAAAGGAACAGAGGGAGCAGCTCAGCCAAGGTCACATCAGAGACAAATCATAAAAAATACCCCAAACACCTGCTCTACCCCAAAGCCTCCACATCCACGAATATCTTAAAAAAAAAAAAGGGTGAGGAAGTGTGGGGAAGGGGAGGAGGGAAGGGCTCCACAAGCTCACATCCTCCGCTTTATTTGACTTCCAGGAGATTTTAAGCCCTAATTACGAAATGAAACAATCACTGCTGGTAGCAGCCCCTCCTTCCTCTGGCTTCCTGGAATTGTGTCTGGATCCTCTGCCTTTCCCACCGGGCTGCTCTGCACTGAGAGGTGTTTGTGCCTTTCCCAAAGCAGCCCTGCTCACCCCTCACCTGTTTGTGGGACTGCTTTTCCTCCCAGCATCCTTGATTTCTGCTTTCTTCCAGAGAGGATTTTAACCAAAAAAAGCCAAGGATTGTTGAGGTTTAACCCCTCTCCCATCCCCCTGGCAAGCTGCCTGGGATTCCACATGAACTGGGATATCCCTGATTCCAGGTGAACCCCACAAACCTCTAATGGCTCTGATTGACAAGCACTGAGATAATTGGCTGTTAGAGCCTGCGTTTGATGGTGCTGCATTCTGACTGCAGGGACTGGCAGGGACTGCACGCTCCACAGTCAGCTGGGTGATTTTTCATTCCACTCGGAAAAAAAATGAGGTTAACGAGGAAATTCTCCTTTCCCTCCGACACCACTGACATGGGAAGTGCAGGGCTGAGCCAGATTTATTCCAGGTTCATGTGTACCAGGACACAAACAGAGCATCTTAACATCCTTTATCACCAGATTAATCCCACTTATCACTGGGATCATCATCAAGGCTCTTCTTAATTGTCCTTTGCTGAAAAGGAGAGAGAAGCTTCATTCATTAAGAATTTGCTTGGAGATCCTTAGAGAGAAATCAAAGGAATTACGATCTTTGTGTTAAATGTAGCTTTGTTTATTCCTGTCACCTCAAAGGCAGCGAAGAGATGATTCAGATTTTAGTTTTCATTCACAGGGCTCAGGTTGGTTGGAAGAGAAATCCAGGGGTCACCTAAAGCAGGGTTTAGGTTGCTCAGGGCCATGTCCAGTCAAATTCTGAGCATCTCCAAGGATGGATGTTCCACAACCTTTTGGCACAATCTGATTCTACTTTAGGAAACAGCAAAAAAAGCTTTTCCAAAAAAGCCGTTTCAATTGGCAAAGCCCTAAGTAATCACATAACAGCAATTACTCGACTGGCATCGAAGGCTGCAGCTCTAAAAATAGCCTGGCTGAAGCTGATGAACACTTCAGGGTGAATCTTTAATAAAGAATTCAAATTTCAGGGGTTTCACAGCCAGCCTTCAGCCACCTTCCCAACGCAGGGAAAGGAGGGAAAATAAAGCCACACTCTGAATTTACAGGGATAAACACTGGAATAGAATGGATTTTTTTTTTTTTTTCCTGGAAATAAGAAAGAAGGGAGGAGAGAAATCCCTTTGATGAGCAGAGAAAGCCCAGGAGCAGGATGGGGAGGAAAGGCTCAGATCTGGGCTGCACCCCATGGAGCTGCAGGCAGGAATTGTGTGCCATCATCCCCTCTCCTTCTCCAGCCTCACGCCAATCACTCCTCCAAACCCCCCAGAGCCACCACAGCACCGCCATCCTCCTGTTCTTTAGGTTTTTATTCCTAAATTATGCTGTCAAAGCTTTGCCTTTCCACACAGAAACCCGTCCGAAATGGCTGCGGACACGCTGCCCACCATCGTGACAGAAATGACACTCCCAGACACGGGCAAGGGACACAGCGTGGAGCAAAAACCCCTCCTCAAACCCTCTCCAAACAAAGATGTGCGGCTGCAATGCAAACGAGCTCCTTCTTAGAGCATTTCTAGAGAAATTTAGCAAGGAATTGCTTGGCGCAGTCAGTGCTGGGGGAGTCCCCTCTTCCCACACGGGTGACAAACACATCAAAACCCACTTTTTCTTCATTGATGGAATGGCTGCTGCTCTGTCTCATGTTCCTCTTAACCCTTTTTAAAAAGCTAAACCCTCACTCTCAGTGATTCCTCCTGCAATGAACAGCTAATGAAATTATATTTATATTTATATTTATATTTATATTTATATTTATATGTATTTAAATTTATAGTTATAATTTATATTTATTATTTAAATTTATATTTCTATCGCAGTTATTCTGTGCCACATCTGATCTGCAGCACCACACTGAACCCACAGGATTGCCTCTTCCCTGGTTTTCCCACCTCCATTCCTACACTTTGTCCTGCCAGGGATAATCCATCATCTTTCAGGAGAATTGCAGGATCTTGGAGAGGTTTTGGCACTTTGCTCCTGCACCAGATACTGAGCTGAGCTCAGGCAGATGAATGATGCCAGAATTATTGTGTTCCCTGGGAGACAATCAGCCCAAAGCTGCACTGATTTCGAGCACCAAATTCACTTTTTCTGGCTATTCAAGGACAGCTCAGTCTGTTTGGGCTCTGCCCTGGCACCACTGACCTGGAGGAGCTCAGCTGGCACATCGTACTGCGAGAAAACTACAAAACCTCCACGCTGAGACGTTCCTTGGAATGTTTAAGAGAGACATTTGGAGCAGCAGAAAGGCTCCTTACTTGGTTAGGGAAGCCAGGAGTTCTGCTTAGGAACAAGAATCCAAAAAGAACGACGGGATTGAGTTGGGAGGGAGGCAGAGATTCCTTGTGTGACCCCGAAAAGGGAATTTTGAAGCGCAGCAATCCCATTTTGCCCTCTGCATCACACTCCAAGCACTCTGCAAGGTCCTGGCGGCTCCCAGCACTGCCACAGGGACTCCTTCCAAAAAAGTTCCACGTGTTCTGAACCAACTGGTGCTTTGGGCTGCCAGCCCAGCTCTGCCTCATCCTTCCATTCCAGTCCAGAGCAGCTCAGCCCCAAGGCAGAAATTTCTGCCCCATTCCCTCCAAAGGGGCTCCAAACACGCTGCTGCTCTTTGCAGGAACAGCTTCCAAGGAAGTATTTTAAAATATTTATGACTGGCTGTCCAAGAGCACGGGCATGCAGGGAATACGATCTGCTTCTCTGCTCCTTAATGAACGATGTTGCAATAGCTCTGCCCTGCTCAAGGTGTGAAAATCTCACTAAAATACGGATTTTTGTGGCATTTAAATGGAGATCTATAGAAATGAGGCTGGTTTGATTGTAGCACCGCTAGACACAACTGTGCATGGTGTCATATCCCACTCCATGCCCAGCTAAAATAGAAAAAAATATTACTCTTAATTATGAGCAGAGAAGCCAAAGAAATGGGTGATTTTTAGAATCTTAAGACCTTAAAATTTCTTTTCCTCATTTCTTTTCCTCCATTTCTTTTCCCTTCAATTCCTTTCCTCAATTTCCTCAGAAAAAGCGTTTGGAATAGAACCGGGCAAAACAAACAAAGCATTTTACCCACCCTGAAAGTCTCTTTTCTCTTAGTCCCCTCTGTCCTGTGCTCCCTGTATTATTTAGTAAATTATTTATGTGCCTATATTTCAATCTCACACGTGTTAATGAACCTCTTCCTGCAGCTCTCCCAAGGGACAGACACATCTCTGCCCCAAAAACGAGGGAGCCACAGCACAAAGGGACAGGTCAGCATAATCCTGACCTGAACCCAGATTTCCGACGCCTGACTTACAAACCAATAAATATTAACAAGCCCCCGGTAAAATTAAGCAGTTCTTGGGAACAGCTTAGGGAAAAAAGAACTAAAAATCCGGTAAAAACAGCGAGCTGGCTCGTGGAATGGCCATTTCAAAGAGCTGGCTGGGATCTGGCGTTCCCCAGGGTGCAATTATCTTTAAAACTCCAGGGCAGGACACTGAAAAGAGCTCTCAGGGATGGGATGCAGCAGGGTGGGAATCCAGCAGGTCCTGACCTCGCAGGGAGAGCTGCTCCTTGTGGTGCTCAGGGCTCCAAAAATCCATCCAAGGGCATTTCCCCCAGTCAGTCTGGGAGCTGGGAATGGAAAGGAAAGGTCCAGGATGGTTTTCAGAGCCATTGATGGGCAGCAGGAGATGCTGCACAATTTCTGAGTGTGTTTGCCATTCCACCCACCAAATATTCCCAATAAAATCTCTGTTTCTGTGCAAGGATTTTGGCAACAGAGCCTCCCTGAGCACAGACACTGACAGGACATCCTTGGAGCTGTGCTCCATGAATTCCTAAGATGTCAAGAGAATAACTTTAATTTACCAACACTCAGCCACTGCTCCAGGCAGAGGAGTGTGGATACCTCAGCCTGAGTCTGGAATTCATCTGCTCAATATCCAAATGTTTCAAGGTGCTAAACTCAACTTGGTTTTATTTTAAAATAATTATGTTTTCATCTAAAAGGATACCCTCTGACTGTTAATGCCCAGGCTAACAAAAACCAGCCAGGTCTTCATTTGAGAAAATGAGTGTTTGTATTAATTTTGCCAAAATTTACTGTCCACCTCCACATCAGCCATGGTAAGGAGACAGGTGCTAATCCTGCTGATGGAAAAGGATGGAGGAGAAGAGGTTTTCCTGTAAAATTGTGAATTAAAGGTTCAACATCAAACTGCAAATGATGACTCTGGCTGGAGCTATCCTTCAGGAATCAGCTCCAGAGCAATAAACTCCAGGAATGAGTCAAAAAATATAAAATATTCAACTCACTGCTCCCAGAATGAAGCGAAGCACCTTTCTGGAGAGGTGAAAATCACTCACTGAGGGCCAGCAGAAGGAGCTGCCTTTAAAAAACGTCCTCACTCTGCATTTTTTGGTCAGAATTTCTTTCAGTCCTCACAAGGAAAGCAAGAAAGAATCAAGTTCAGCCCTAGAAAATGGAGTATTTTTTACCTAATCTACCAAAAGCGAGTTTATTTCTACCATTGGGCCTGGCAGCGACTCCAGACCCATCATTCCAACTGTTCAATCCCTTATTCCAACCGTTCAGTTCCTTTTCCATCAAGGTGTCACACAGCCACCCCAACCTCAGTGCCAAACGAGACAAACCAAGAAATGTTAAACACACTTGAGATCGGGCAAGATAAGGATCACTTCTTGCTCCTCCGTCCACAAAAAGGCTCTCTTGAAGAAAGCACCTCATTAGAATCATTAAAACTGGGTCAAAAAATACCACAATAGCTCAGAGGAATATTATTTACAGAATTCTTCTTTGTGATTTAAAGTAATTGCTGGCGATGAGATAAATGCCAGTCCAGCTACACCAGGAATAACCATCAGTGCTCCTGATACTTGAGAGAGAAAAGAAGCTGTTTATAAATTTATTTATAAATTTATATAAATAAAATTTAGTATGGTCCCCGTGAAGGAACCTCCAACACTTCTTACAGATAATCTCTCTCTCTCTCTCTCTTTTCCCTCGAGGTTATTTGTCTAGACATATTTTAATTAAATGACATCATTCTGGTCACTGATGTGGTGAAAATGATTTCATTTAGTTTAAAAAAGGTTCCCTCCAGAAGGCCGAGCCAAGGCAGGTGTGTGGGGCAGGGGATGTGGCAGCCCTGCACAAAACACGGGCACAGAGGTGGAGCCAAAAACCCCTGGCACCTCCCAGCACAGCCAGAATGACACAGAACACCCTAAAAGATCCTTCATTTTGTGCAAATTATCCTCTGTCATGTGCAAAGAGGGGATAAAACCTCTTTCTTTTCCACCAAGTTTTACTTTAAAGCCCATTATTTGTTGTTCCATCATCTTCCCATTCAACAAAAACCCCCAAACTCCTCCGTTTTTTTTCTGTTCTTATGTTTTAATTTTTTTTCTATCCTGATTTTCTTTTTACTTAGGTTCAGTGTAAGTTCTCCAGAGCAAGGATTGTTTTCTTACTAGGAGCTTAAAACACTGAGCAAACCTTTTGTATTTTGTGGGGAGAACTGGGACCCCAAACCAGCAAAATTCACCTCAACACCTTAAACCAGAGCTGCTGCTTCATTAATTACTGTGGGAAATGGCATTCCAGTGGCAGGGCAACCCGAATTTGCTTTTTGCTACAATCCAGGAGTGAAAAGACGGGGGAAAAAGCAGAGGTTGGATATCAAAAGCTTTCCATGCATAAATAAGATGGAGATGAAAATGTTTTCTCTTGATGCTGGAAGTGCTGAAGGCTAAAGGAGATCCAAGCACCCTTCCCTTAAACACAGAAATTCTCCACGTTCTCCTTCCCTGCTCAGTTTTGTACAAGCTTAGGAAGTGAAATCCAGAATTCCCAGAATTTCTAGGGAGCCTCCAAGGCAGCCCAGGAGGGTCAGAACAGGAACCCAGCTCACGTTCCAGCTGTTCCACACACGTTCAGGGCAGGTTTTGGTGGCCAAAGCCCTCTGGAATGCAGAGAAGGGAAGGTGGTGGTGTCTGCCCCCTTGGAAGTTTGGTTTTTCCACAAGGAACGCCAGCTCCTCCAACCCTCCCTGGGACAGCAACACTGCAGGACACTCCTCACATCACGAAAAACTGGGTTCAGACCTCTCTGCCTTCACACCAGGCAATAAATTCCACCCACACTGCAACTTCCAAGTGTAACTGGACCTACGAGTTTGTTTAGGCGTTAAAAGAGACATTCCCAGCTTGTCACAAAAGTCAGATATAAATGAAGGGACAGGGAGCCTTTGGAGCAGTGTCCCTCTGGGATTGTGGTCTCTCTTTAAAGATTTGCACCACACCGAGTGAAAAATCTGCGTTTTCACCACGGGCAAGGTTTGCCAGCAAAGAAATGAAACAAGTCCTCGGTTAAAAATGCAACCCCCAGCCCCACGTTCATGTTTTAGGCATGGATTTGCTATTCCAAGCTGGACCACAACACATTTTCAAACAATATCTGCTATTTCACTTAGAAAAACAGCGGCTGGAGCACGGATCGCAGGGCTGATGGATTTTAGTGTCCACATAAACACGGACAAGCCATCCTCCCTCATTTCAGGAGTGGCCCCAAGGGAAAGGCAGAGCTGTTATTTCATTTATTATTGTGCTCCTGAAGAACTGTGAACGCAAAGGAAAGGGCAGAACACTCAGGGACTCACTTGGGTACCTGACACAGATCTTTGAGTTCTTTGTCATTTGTCCAAGCTCTTCTTGTTCAGTGCATCCTTACAAGATCCAGCAGGAATTCCAGGTGGATCACAAGCTTTTCCTACCAACTCCTTGTCCCTCATCCAAAAAGAGACATTTGCCAACAGCTCTTAAAGAGGAAATAAAAATTATATAGGTCTAAAACCCTTTCTTAAAGGGAAATAAAAATTATACAGGTCTAAAACCCCAAATCCTTCAGCTAAGAGCTTGAAAAACTGCCACGAAAGCACCAAGGAATGGTGCTCCTCCAAATATTTCTCATGGAAAAATCACCCAGGAGCTGGAAATATCCACAGGGAGCTTGTTCTGGGAGGGGCCCCATGGAAATCTTCACCTGCCCAGCTCTGCCTGTTCCCTTTCCCACCTCCCACTCTTTTAAAAAAGTCATTTCAGCAACCCGAGAGAAACAGCTCAGATAAAAGGGGCTGGGATTTTGTGCATCACAGGGAGAGAGAAGTGAACCTTTTCCATATGCAAAGGGAGAGCAAAATGCAAAATTTTATTCCAAACCTGCACCAGCCCAACTGCATTTGACTTCTAAATGAGGATTTCATGGAATCCCAGAAGGGTTTGGGTTGGAAGGGATTTGGAAACTCATCCAGTTCCTTTCCATGGGCTGGGTCTGTCCCAGGCTGCTCCAAGCTGGCCTTGGACACTTCCAGGGATCCAGGGGCACCTTCTCTAGGACATCCAGGAATTCCAGGGCCTCCCCACCCTCCCAGGGAATAAAATCCCATCCAAAAATCCCATTTAACCCTGTCCTCTGTCACTCTGAAGCCATTCCCTCATGCCCTGTCACTACATGCTCTCATAAATACTTGTAAATCTGCTATTTTGTAGCTTTTAATACAGAATCCAACCTATAAATCCAATTTAAGGAGCCTCGGCCTTAAATATTCCAGCCTATTAACAAGAAAGGGAGTGGGGAAACACGGGGCCCATTTCTTATTTTTAATGAACACATTCACCCCCAAGAAGGCTGAGCTTGAAATTGGGAAGAAATTGGAAATTTTCCCCATTAGTGGAGTTGTTAGAGTTGCAATCCAGGGCTGCATTTCTGTGTCTCAGGCTGCATTTCTGGATATCAGACTGCATTTCTGGATATCAGACTGTATTATTTTTTAAGAATCAGAGCCATTTTTAAAGAATCAGGGCAGTTTTTCAGGAATCAGAGCAGTTTTCCAGGAGTCAGAGCAGTTTTTCAGGAGTCAGAGCCATTTTCCAGGAGTCAGGCTCTGAACTGACTCAAGCTGAGCTATCACTGGGAGGGAACAGGTAAACCCCAAAGTTTGATTTTTTTTTTTTTCTTGCTGCTTTTTCTTCCAAACACAGAGCAGAGCATCTGAACAGCTCCGACTCAGCCAACCCACCCCTTAATCCCCTAAAAATCTTCCTAAATCCTCCTTTTCCCAGGAAGACACCAATAGCACCTCTCCAGGGCGCAGCTCCGCTTTGTCCCTCCCCAATTCCCAGTTCACTGAGACATTTCTCCTGCTCCTTGGCACAGCAGATAAGGAGAGCTCCAATCCCAGTGGCTTTGGCACGTGGCCATTCTTTATTCCAGCTGTGCTCCTGTCTTTCACTCATTTTTTTGTCAGCAGCAGCTTCACCAGCAGCGCTTCCCAGGGGTTATCCAGGGGCTGATTTCTTAATTACTGATCCCTGGAGCCCAAAGAGAGCAACAGAAGCTGTTAAAAGGAGACAGCAGGGATGAGAAGGAGGGCAGGGGGGTGGTGAGGATGGGAATTAAGCACAGAGCAGTTGTTGAAATTAGCCCAGAGATATCCTGAGCGCCTCGTCCTTAGGCAAAGGTCTCGCTGTTTCCAGCCAGCATTCGATGAGCCACCAAAAAAATCCCTTTAAAAAGTCACAGGTGGGGAAATCACAAACACACATCAAGCAATTCCGTCTCACGGCATCTCCAAGAGCTGAGGACAACTTCAGCATCTCTGAGTTTTCATGTCCTGAGCCACTGATTTTCCAGAGGAAAGCTGTCCCTAAAGAAAACTCAAATTTTGTATCCTGCCTCACAGAACACCCCCTGCCACGGCATCTGACATCTGCCCTTACAGCTGAACACTGGGGAGAGTAAATCACATCGGGAGGGGAATAATCCGTTCCCAAGAGCATTTTGGTTTGCATTTAAATTTCTGTACCTGCTGTCCTTAGAGAAGAGGATGCCTAAGGACTCTGTGAGCTGCCAGATGTGCACATCTCTGTTGGTTTTATTTCTTTCACTTGGCTGTTGTCCAGAAAATGAAAATATCTTAAAAAACCAGGAACGTGCGAACATGAGAAATCTGCAAGGGAAAGTCAAGCCAATTCTAGGAGTGCTTTAAATGATTTTTTTAAGCAAATGAAGCTTTCAAGAGCCAGGTTTTCCACGAGTTGACAGCATTTAGAGCTGTTCCACCATCACTTAACCCCACGGTCACGAAAGCTGACAGGAACATCCCCCTTGTGCACAGTTATAAATCCATTCCCTGATTGGGATGACATTCCTGCAAAGGAATCAAAACCCACAGAGCTCCAATGCTGATATTCAGGCTGCTCTGAGAGTTCCCAGTGCCCCAGTTATGAACTGACATCTCCTCAAGCTTCTCCTCACAATTTGGGGCAAATCAGCACTGCAAGCCTTGGGGAGAAAGGGAGAAGGGAAAACAACGAGACCCCAAAGTTTCTGGGATTATAAAACAGAGGAAGAGTCTGATTTTTACCTAATTTGAAGCAGCAACATTTCACTGGAATGACAGACTCAAGGCTGTCAAAACCAATTCCATGCAGGAGCATCCAACCTTTAGTGAGTTTGCCAGGCTTGGCTGCAGAATTCTGTTACGAATTTGTTCCTGGATTTTTAACTTCTACTCCCTCATTTTCTATTCACTTTCACTTTTATTTCAGGAAAAGAAAGGGGTGTGCAGACCAAATGTGCAAAAGGGGGGCATCAAACCTCTTTCTTTTCACCAGATTTTACTTTAAAGCCCATTATTTGTTGCTCCATCATCTTCTCATTCAACAAACCCAAACCCCTCCATTTTTTTCCTGTCCTTGTTTTGTTTGTATTTAGGCTCAATGTGGATTCTCCAGAGTAAGGATTGTTTTCTTACTAGGAGATTCTAAAACATGACACCCACCTCCACTGAGCAAACCTGTTGTATCTATTTCTGACATTTTTTTTACCAATTTGAAAAGCAAATGCCATCGGCAGCAGGGCAAAGACATCCCCACAAAATTCCCTGTCAAGGAGACACCTCTTAACCCTCAGTTTGTACCCTCCAACATCCCAAATTCCCAGGTTTTGGGGTTTGTGGGTTTTTTTTAGTCACACAAGTGAAGTCAGCTTGGCACTGGGGACTGCAAAGCTGCCCTGCAGCAAAGGATAATTCCCAGTTTTATCTGCAATTCCCGGCCTCGCTGGTAATTTGGGCTGAGCAGGAGGGAGGGCTGGGGGAGGGCCAGCAAAGACAAAAATAAGCAGATGACAAATTTGCTTATTAGCCACGCTGAGTATGAGCTGCACTAAAAAACCTGAAGGAGGGAGGAGGGATGAAAAGCAGGATGTGAAAGAAGCAGGAGCTGGAACAGCCTGGCTAATGTCAAGCATGAAATGCAGCCCCTGCTGTGACAATTTGAAAGGCAGAAAGGCAGAGGTTTTTTTAATATTAACTGTTTGATTGCTCCGCTTCAGATGCATCCAGCTGATAGCACGGCACTTCCACATTCCCTCCAGGTGAATTTTTACCAGGCAGAGATCTCAAACAACACAGAAATCCAGTCTGCATGGAAAAGCTGAGTGGAGAATTATGGTTTTTCTTTGCTCAGGACACACCTGAGCCGTGCTGAAAGCATCCATCAGCAAAAGCTCTTCCCAAAGCTGCAGCTGCACGGGGCCAGCTCTGAATTCCCCTTTGCTCCAAATCCTCCAGGCTGGGAAGGCACAGCCTGAACCCTGCCAGGATCACTGCCAGCACCTCTGGTGACACCCCAGAACTGAAATCAGGAACTCGAGCCCTGCCAGGATCGGCTGCCAGCACCTCTGGTGACACCCCAGAACTGAAATCAGGAACTCGAGCCCTGCCAGCACCTCTGGTGACACCAGAAATCTGAAATCAGGAACTCAAGCCCTGCCAGGATCGCTGCCAGCACCTCTGGTGACACCCCAAAGCTGAAATCAGGAACTCGTGCCCTGCCTGGCAGCACCTCTGGAGCCAGGGAGGGCTCCTGGCATCCCAAAGCTGAAATCAGGAACTCAAGCCCTGCCAGGATCGCTGCCAGCACCTCTGGTGACACCCCAAAGCTGAAATCAGGAACTCGAGCCCTGCCTGGCAGCACCTCTGGAGCCAGGGAGGGCTCCTGGCACCCCAAAGCTGAAATCAGGAACCGGCCCAGCGTGTCCTGCCCTTGCCCAACTGGGCAGTGACTCAGAATTCCCACGTGGCAGCACAAATCCAACCTCTCCCTGGAATTCAGCATTCAACCAGCACGGCTGGGCCACACATTCCTCAATATTCACGTTTTCTGCACCCCTCTTTAGGTCAAGCATATCTTTGTATATCTTTGCATAATAGGAAAAGAAAATATAAAAATAAAGCTCCTGGACGTAAATTAGGATAATCACAATTTTAACTCAGGTTGTAATCACAGGGATTAAATCATTTAATCAAGATTAAATTCAGAGTAGCTGGAAGAGGGAGAACGGAACCACTGAAGTCAAACCCCAAACCACAGAGTCCTTCCCACTGCAGAACAAAATCATTTCAATAGTGCTGGTTTCAGGGAAGGTTTAACTGAAAAAACTCTAATTTTGAGACAATTTTCAAGTCTCTCTCCGAGTTTGTGCGATGAATTCTTGGTTTGAACAGCAGAGAGTTGTGAAAACACAAATTCCTGTCCCAGTTCCCCAGAGTGAGGCAGGGGAAGGAATCCCAGGAAGGATTTTCCAAATGTTTCCTCAGCACCTCAGCATTCAGAAATCCACAGGCAGGTTTAAAATACAGAAATAAATCAAAAATCTGGAGGATCCTTTTTAGACCTCCTCCTCCTCCCAAATTGCTGAAGAGCCTTTAGAGGACACTCCATCCAAAAATCAGATTTTGAATCTCCTCCCACCCCGTTTTCATACTTTCTCTGTACCAAGGCCACTGAAATAACCCAAAAAATGATGGAAAAATGATGGAAAAATGATGGTTATCCCCTCAGTTCCTCCCGTTTCACATGAAAATAAAGCCACAGCAGCATCACAGGGCAATTATTTAGGTCGCTCCCTGAGAATTCCTCTGTATTTGCTCAGCAGCTTGTCTGAACTGATTAAACTCTGCTGGACCAGCCTCCAAACCAGCAAGATTCACCCCAACAAGTTCATTAAATCATTAATTACTCTGGAAAACGGCGTTTCAGTGGCAAGGCAACACAAATTTGCCTTTTTTTTTTGCCTTTTTTGCTAAAATCCAGGAGTGAAAAGATGGGGAAAAACAAAAATATCGAAGCTTTCCATGCATCAATAGGATGGAGATGGAAATGTTTTTTTTTTTTTCTCTTGGTGCTGGAGGAGCTGAAGGTTAAAGGAGATCCTTGATTGAAAATTCCACCTCCTTCTCCCCAAGCATTTAATTATTGCAAAAAAAAGCCTCCAAATCTGGTGTAATTTATATACTGCACAGATTTATACCCAAATTCTGGGGTTTTACAGCTTGGGGTGTCACAAACTGTCATCCCCACCAAAGGGATTGTTGGTATCCTATAAAATCTGGAGAAACGCATCAGTCAGAATAATCAGAATTAATTATTAATTATTGAAAAGTTTGAATCGGGCCCTGTGTAAGCACATGATTAAATACTGGGATGGATTCGCTTCTGAGATTTAGGAGAAACAAAAAGCACCCAAGGATTGGATTGAATTCATCAAATTAAGAGTTTAAAAGCTCCGTTTGACACCAAAATCCCACCAGCTCCACAAACTGCTTGGACACCACAGCAATGGGGCTTTAGGGCTTCCCATCCCCTGCTTGCATCATCTGGCTCCAAAAATCACAAATATTTCTATTATTGCTAAAAAACCCCCACCACCAGGTGAAACAGCAGCAGCAAAATGAGGAGATTCCTGAATATTGAATGCCCTGGAAAGAACACTCCCCCCAAAAAAGCACTTTGGGAGGTAAAAGGCTGGAAATTCTTTATTTTTCTTTATTTTTCTCTATTTTTCTCTATTTTTCAGCACAAATGAAGGGGCATTTCCACAGTACTCTCACACAGGTAGAGGATAAAACAATCAGATCAAAACAACCTACAAAAATAACGATTTTTTAAAAAAATAATAAAGGATGTATAAATATCCTTTTTTCTTTTTCTCTACAGGCACAACAACAACAACAAAACCGCTTGTGCACTTTGGAAAAAAAAAACAAAACACTGAATTTCTGCTAGAAACAACAAGTGCCCAGCCCCAAACAGTTGGGTTTCAGTCCAAGGAGTGTTTTTCAACTCGAGGTCACGATCAGGTTTGGGAAATCACCCAAAAATTCAATATTTCAAAGGATTTTCTCCGGAGCTGGGTGGGTGCAGCTCGGAGCTTTGCAGGTTTTCTGGACCGGAGTGACCTCTTCATTTATTTTTTTTTTTTCCTCCAGAAGAGCTCCCTGCCAGTTTGGGGAGGGTGTGTAAGGTCAGGAATTCTCATTTTTGTGTTCCCTCAAAGCAAAAAAAAAAAAAAGGTCAGGGAACAGTGGGAGCTGCCATGAACTCAGAGAGGGAAATAAAAATGAGATGTCACTGTCTACAGATGCTGCTCCCTCAATAGAAATTTACCTTAAAACTTTCATTTTTAGGCTGATTCAAATCATGAGGAGGAAAAAAATCTCTCCCCAAATACTTTGAGGGACTCCACCTGATGTATTTTGTACATGTAGGATGTGTCAGCGTGTTCCAAAGTAACCCTGGAGAAATTTGTGTGGTGGTAATTACAATTTCCATGATCTCCCTGTCAGTAGCATCCCCTTAAAAAGAGATTTTGATTTCATTCCAATGAGATTTTGATTTCATTCTAACAAGATTTTGATTTCATTCCAATGAGATTCTGATTTCATTCCAATGAGGTTTTGATTTCATTCCAGTGAGATTTTGATTTCATTCCAGTGAGATTTTGATTTCATTCCAATGAGATTTTGATTTCATTCCAATGAGATTTTGATTTCATTCCAATGAGGTTTTGATTTCATTCCAATGAGATTTTGATTTCATTCCAGTGAGATTTTGATTTCATTCCAGTGAGATTTTGATTTCATTCCAGTGAGATTTTGATTTCATTCCAGTGAGATTTTGATTTCATTCCAATGAGGTTTTGGTTTCATTCCCATGAGATTTTGATTTCATTCCAGTGAGATTTTGATTTCATTCCAGTGAGATTTTGATTTCATTCCAATGAGATTTTGATTTCATTCAAATAGAGATTTTGATTTCATTCCAATGAGATTTTGATTTCATTCCCATGAGATTTTGATTTAATTCCAATGAGATTCTGATTTCATTCCAATGAGATTTTGATTTCATTCTAACAAGATTTTGATTTCATTCCAATGAGATTTTGATTTCATTCCAATGAGATTTCGATTTCATTCCCATGAGATTTTGATTTCATTCAAATAGAGATTTTGATTTCATTCCAATGAGATTTTGATTTCATTCCTATGAGATTTTGATTTTATTCCAATGAGGTTTCCAGCTGCAGCAGCAGATTTGTGAGTTAAAGTAATAATGTAATTTATAATAAAGTAATTTAAAAGCAGCCTTGTCTATATTCACTGATAAATTTTTGAACAGGAGAAAAATAAATTTAAAAAAAATTTTTGAACTCTTGGAGAGGCAAAACTGAGAATGATTTTGAGATTTTCAGGAGTGGTTTTCCTCTAACTTCACTGGAATTCCAGGCAGACCTGCCCTAAATGATGATGATGATAAAAAAACAATTGCTGAGACAAGAAAAGCAGCTGAGTTTGAGCATCTGCAAGTGAATAAAAGCCAGCAGAGATGAAACAAAAAATAAAAAACTGATATTAATCAGGAATGCTTCGTCCCCCATTTTCACTTTCCCAGCTGAACTTTTCAGTGGATCTCGTGTGCAAACAATTCTTTGGAACTGGGGTTGTGTATTTTGCCAAATTCTTAAGAAATAGCTGCACTTAAACTGAATTTACTTCTTTGGGTTTTTTTTAAGAATTTACTTCCTTTAAAAAAAAAAAAACAAACTTTTTTTTAAACGAATTTACTTCTTTTTTAAAAAAATAATTGCCTTATTTTTTAAAAATAATTACCTTTTTAAAAAATAATTACCTTTTTAAAAAGAATTACCTTTTTAAAAAAGAATTTAGGTTTTTTTTTAAATAATTTACTTCTTTTTTTAAAAAAAAAGGCCAGGATGCTCTGACATTACTCCAGATTAACAGAAAATATTCATTTGCAGCCCACAGGCCTTGCAGAACTCTTAATTATCACCACATAACAGCACAATTAGAGCACAGAAAACAGACATTCAGCAAAAGATGAGGCACCTGGGTGGTTTTTTTTCCCTAAATAATACAACAAAATGCAACCCTGGATATTAAAGAATTAAATTGCATCAGAAATTTCTCTTCAATGCAGAAGAATTTGGGTAAACTAGGGGGACATTAATTAATTAATTAATCCTCATGCAGAGGAATGCAAACAAAGGGGTAAATGGAGAGTGACCACGAGGATTTTTAAAAAAACTAAACTGTGTCCATCTCCTTTATCCAGACTGCCCCAAACACTCCAGGAAAAAAAAAAAAAAAAAAGATAAATTCTGTGTCTGGATAAGAATTTTTTTCTTTTTTCCAGGAAAAAAAAGGATAAATTCAGTGTCTGGATAAAGATTTTTTTCTTTTTTCCAAGAAAAAAAGGATAAATTCAGTGTCTCAGGGCACTGCCCCTGTTCTGAGCCTCCTTCTCCAGGGTTTTTTTGGGTTTTCAGGAGTGCCCAGCACTGCTGTGCTCTCAAAATAACACTGAGCATCCAAACTCACTCACCTCCAAAAAGTGATGGCCAAGTCACCCAGAAATACCAAACCTATTCCTCCAGGAAAAACAGGAATTAAACTCTCCTAGATATTTGCCCTTACCCTTTAACTTTCACCTCCACTTTTTTTTCCAAATTTAAAAATTTCCAGTAATTTTTTTTCCAAATGAAACCCAGAAATCTCAGCACAAACCTCAGAATAAACTGCAATAATGCAGCTGTAAAGAGCTGTGTATATGTACATATATTAAAAAAAACCATAATACACGTGCAGATGTGTTTTAAGTCAGCGTCGTTAATTGGAATAATCAATCTGAATTAATTAATTTCCCCTCCATAAGGTGAGGCACAGAAGGGAAGCACCTGCTAAGGAGAGGGGGCAGGGTTTAGTGACAAAATGTTGGATTTTTTGTGGTCTTGGGAAATCAAACATGACAGGAACACAGAAATGAGAATGAGCCAGAATTTCAGGAAATCACAGAATTTCACGGAGATTAAGGCAGGAAAATCTGCTGTTGATCACATCAAGCCCAACATTTCAGTCCAACATCCAGGAACTTCATTTTAGGGAAAAAAAAAAAGAGAAAAGAGGTGGGTTTAATTATCCAAACCATCCAAACTGAAGCATGCCATGACTCCTGAAGGAAATAAAGAGCAGAGAGGAACAGAGAGGAGTCTGAGTGATGCCACCCACAGAAAAACCCCTGTGTGTTGCCCAAACACCACTGGGTTGTGAAATAAATAAAAAGCTGCAATAAATTCCTGATCAGAGCGAGAAGTGGCCAGGTTTTGGTTGCACAAAGCCATGGCAACACCTCCCAGGCTGCATCTCAGCGGATCTAAAATGCTATTTTTGCTAACAGCCTGATGCTCAGAGGTAAGCAGGGCCCAAGTGAAGGGAGTTTGCTGCCACTGATCTCAGTTCCAGCATGGAAATCTGCACTGGCTTTATGTCAATGAACTCCTTAAATCAATGTTTGGATCTGTTTTGGAGCTGTTTAGGGTGGCTCACAAAGCTCCCCCTGCTCGTGGATCTCCTGGTGCATCTGGATCTCCTCCTGCTTCCCTGCTCGCTCTCCCATGGCAGGCTGGCATGGAGATAATCCTGCAAAAATTATTATTATTAAAAAGAAAATCCCACTTAATTCAACCTCCTTCACAAGCAAATTTTAATTAGAGATACAGCCAACCTACAGATAAATTGCTCAACTTGAATCTTTAATGTTTGCAGGAGTTGTGTGGGGATTCTTAAACCCAAACAAATCTACCTGAGCACTGGGAAAGAAATTAAAAAAAAAAAGAAAAGAAAAACAAAACCCTGCATCCAGTCTGAGGAGGTGCTCATTAAATGAACAGAAGGAAACTTGTTTTTGTAACTTGTCCCACTGCAGAGCAGCAGGCAGGGGAAGCAAACCAAACCTGATGGATCCCCTGAGCTTGTTTTCATAGTCAGCTTTTAATAAATGTAACACACTCCACCCTCTGAGCAGAGCAGGGCTCAGGTTCCAGCAGGGAAAAAAAAAAAAAAAAAAAAAAAAAAAAAAAAAAAAAAAAAAAAAGAGGATAATTTAAAATATATTTTAAATATTTAGATTACATTACAGCTGGGACATTAAAATAAGCAGTGGTTTGTACTGCAGACAGGTATCAGCAGCAGCTTGGTAAAATATGTGTCAGCTTGCAAAGTCTGAGCTCTTGGGAGGGGTTTTGTATTTATTTTTTATTATTTGTACTTACAATGGTGCTCTCTGATGTCAGCAGAAAGCAGAAAAGCACCACAGTGCTGATGTTGTATAAACAGAAGTAGTGTGAGTGTCCAAAAGTGAGAAAATGGGGGAAAGAAAGGAGAAATAAAAGCTATTAAGAGCAGGTCCAGACCTCAATTCAGCCTCTGCCTCACTGTGCCCAAGTTTTTTGCAGAGTCCAAGCCTAAATACCATTTATTTTGTGTTTCCAAGTCTCAGTTCAGTGCTTTAATTACTCCACCATCCATAACACGCCCAACTTCTCTCCAGCAGTAACAATTCCCCAACTTTCTGCAGGAATTAAACTCTTCCCTCTGAGCCTGAATTCTCCCTCCCTCTAAAGAGCTGATCCAGGTACTCAGGCCCAGGATCTGCTCTTAATAATCCCAATTTTCAGGCTGTTCCTCCAGATTTGGTTGATGAAATCAAGCTGGGGATTTAAGGTCACTCAGGGACACGGCTCAGCGATGGACTTGGTTGGACCCCAGGATTTTAAGGATCTTTTCCAAGCTGAGCAAGTGTGTGGAATAAAAGCTGGAAAAGCCACTGAAGTGCACAGCCAGAGCCACCAGGAGCCGTCTCAAAGAACTGATAAAAATTAAACATCTTCACAGCTAAATCTACTCAACCATCTGTGGCGTTTTGAGGGGAAAAAGAGCTTTTTTTTCTCATTAAAAAGCTTTCTCCTCCCACTGCACTCACTGCGAGCCGCACATTGCTCATGTGACACAGCAGCTCAGCTGGAAAATGGCTCAAAATTCAGAAAAAAAAAAGGAAAAAAGCCACTCAGTGACTTCACCAGGTGTTGGATCAGTCCTTCTTACACAATCCCTCATTCCCCTCCAGCCAAGCAAACCTGGCCAAAAAGGAGGAGGAAAATAAACCCCTTTTTACAAGAAACCCACTTGTTGCACCATCTGCTGCTGGCCAGAAGATCTTTTCAGTAAATGGGCATTATTATTTTCAGTAAATGTTCATTAGTATTTTCAGTAAATGTGCATTATTATTTTCAGTAAATGGGCATTTGCAAAGGTCTGGAGGGTAAATTGTGAGGCTGAATGAGCAGCTGAAGCCCCAACCTGTGTCCAAATTAAATGTATTTTTCTCAGTCTCTGAACAGCCACTCAGTGATGAGGGAACAGGAAAAATACAGCAGGTAAACACTGAGAGGACATGGATCTTCAGAAAAGCTGGTTTTATTCCTTCTGCCCTCATGGAATTACTTCCCTTCTCTCCTAAAAACACCCTGCTCCCTCAATAACATTGAAGGTAAAAAGAGACAAAATGAGGGAAAACAAGCACAGAGGAGGAAAATCTCCAGGGCTGCTTTGTCAGGATTTCCTGGCTGTGCCAAAGGGTGCAGGTTTTGGGCTCCAAACCCCCCCAAAAAACAGGTTCCAGGCAAATCTACCTGGACATCACCTTGAATTCCCTGTCTGCTCCCTCACATCCAGCACACACTGGGCTCTCCCTAAAGCAGCATTTGTGAAACTTTTCCATCTGCACAGCTGAAAATTCTTGCCAGGGCTTTGATCCTTTGCCTCAACATCCCCTGGCCCGGTTCTGATCCATCCAGGCTCCCTCTGTGGGCATCAATGCCCAGGACAAAGCTGCAAAGAGCATTTTCCTAAACTGGTTATTTTTAGCACATGCCCCCTCTCTGCACAGCTCCGTGGTTTCTACAGCAAATAAGAACCACTTGCTTTGGGGGTTTATTTTATTTTTATTCTGTTTCAAAAAAGACAAACTCCTACCTGTAACTGCCCTATATCAGCCTCTGTCACCTGCTTGCTCAGTTTTCAAACAAGGATGGAGGGAGGCATCCTTTCATGTGGCTCTTTAGTCTTGAGAGGGTCTCCTTTAAAAACACCAGCAGAAATACCTCATTAAAATCCATGCTGTAATAACTACCCCCAAAGAAAAAAAAGAAAAACCCAACCCAAATTGTGGCCTCACTACTCCAGGGCACAGCAGAGTCCACCAAAAAGGCAGAATTCTTTTGTCCAGTCTGCTGCATATCCATGAATAAGCCTGGAAAGAGTTTTCCAAGCACAGAGCTCAGCCCAAAAAACTCTCCTTGCTCAGAGTCGAGAACTCTATGGCTCCTGAGACCAGGAAAAATGAAATTTCCAGGGTTTTGTCTGACATTCCTCTCTGCTTGCTGGACTTTTACAACAGATTTCATTCAGTGACTGTGGAATTCTGTGGATGTAATTTTTATGTCCAGTGTCCAAAAGGCACTTTAAATATGAGAAAACCCCAGAATGGTTTGGGTTGGAAAGGATCTTAAATCCCATCCAGTGCCACCCCCAGCCATGGGCAGGGACCTTCCACTATCCCAGGGTGCTCCAACCTGGCCTTGGACACTTCCAGGGATGGGGAAACCACAGATTTTTTGGGGAAATCTCTACCAGGGCCTCCCCACCGTCCCTGGGAAGAATTCTTTCCTGATATCCCATCTAACCCAGTCTGAAGCCATTCCCTTTTGTCCTTTTGTCACCACAAATTCTTCCAAACAATCCCTCTGAACTGTCTGAACCTCGTGGATAAATCAGCAACTCCTGTTTTCATTTCTCCCCCTACAATTATTCTCTGCGTTTTTAAAACAAAGCTCTTGTCTCTAAAAGCTTTCCTAATTATGAAATTATAGCACAGCAAGACATCTGTCAGTCAGGACTCCTGTTTGTAACTCCTCTTAGGGCAAGGGTGAAAACAGGGATGCTGCACTGCCTCCACAAGAAAAGGCACAAAAATGCTGCCCATGTCCCTCTCCTATTAAAAATGACCCCATTCAGCTCACAATCCCCACCCCAAACTGCTTTAAATCCCGTTTTCTCGCCAGTTTTCACCCAAGAACACGGATTTTTAGCTGCACCTCCAAGTGCAGTTGGAAAGGCAGCTCTTCTGCTGATACCAAAGGAATGCTCCAAAAGCCACTCCTCAGAATCCTCCCCGAAGAGGAATAATCAAAGGAGTCTTAGTTCACACAATGGAAAGAATGAGGATTTGAACCTCACCCAAAGGGTGGCAGAACAGACACACTCTGCTGTTCCAGGGACTCTTCCTGCCCCACTCACAGAGGGACTGGAGCAGAGGAGCCACAACCACGCACAGCAGGAATATTTATCCAGTTTTGGACAGATCACATCTTTAGGATGGTTCGGTTCTTTGCTGAAATTCTCCTGCCACAGCACCACGTCCCACACTGGAAGGGCAAAATCCCAACCCAAGTTATTGCACAGAAAATGAAACACAAGAGAATGCCTGGATCCTCCACATCCATCACTCTGTGCTTCTGGAAGTTACTGATAGTGTTTTACAAGCAAAGCTCTGGAAACACCAAATATTTAAAAGCAGACAGAAAGGAATTCCTCTTGTAGGATCTGTCACACGGATTCATTATGAATCATTTGGATCCCACACAGCTGTCAGCGTTGCAGTCATGAGAGCACAGGAATCACAAGCTCCAGCTTTATTTTTAGATGTATTCATTAGCTGTCATTTTTTTTTAATCATCAGAGAATTAACAGAATTCTGTGTTCCTGCAGGGGTGTGTGGGGCTGTAACCTGAGAATCAACAGTGTCACTGATGGGAAGTGACCTCTGAGCTTTGCCCCAGGACAGAATCAGTGGCTGGAATTAATTAAATCAGCTGATGACACAGCTCCTTGTCTATAAAAACAGACCTCAAACATCACCTCTCCTAAATTTCCCTGCTGGTGGATGCTGTCACGTTAATGAGGCTGATCCTGCAATGGTTCCCCACCAACCAGAATAAAAACAGAAGCTACAAAGCACTTCCAAGGGCTGAGGATTCATGCCAGGGCATGGCATCTTAAAACCAGCATCGTGTCCACAGATGGAGCCAGCAGGAAAGCAGAAGGAGGGCAGGGCCATCCCTCCAGGAGTTAGGGAATGAAGTGGCACAGGAGAAAGTGGCAGAGCAGTAAATTAAACCGTGAGCAAAGCTCCGAAGGGAATGTGACCCTCCCACACCTCCTCCTGCACCTTTCCAAGGAGGAGCAAAGGCACACAGAATACAGGGCTTTAATTCCATGACACAGCCACCACCCAGCTCCATCCCAGCCCTCAGCCACTGCATCCCTCAGAGCTGGAACCCGTTCAGCACATGCAGTGTTTTCTGAGCACAGGATTTATTCCATTATTTCAGGATCCAGGAAAGGCCCTGCCTTAATTACAACAGCATGTGCAGAATTGCGAGGAGGCAGCTCCCGACCCGAGGCTCCAACCCTCCAGGAAAACATTTCCCTTCCTAACACAAGGAATGCTTTTCACATTTCACAGTGAGAAATTTTAGGGGGTTTAGGGACTGCCCTGCCAAGTGACCAAGCCAAATCCCAGCTTGGGAAGGACACCAGGACACCCCAGGGACCCCCAAAAATGTCCCTGCAGCTCCAGCCCAAGAGCCACTTCCAGAACATCCAGGGAAGAGCTGCTCTGGAGGAGATTTTCAAGCACATAAGGGAAAAATTAGAGAGACACAGCTCTGTTATGGTTTGTGGCAACAGCAGCTCGAATTGCCTGTTTGCAACAATTAAAAGGATGGAGCTGTGCCAGGGGAGTTGGGATGGATTTGGGGAAAGGTCCATCCCCCTGAGGGTGATGGGCACTGCCCAGGCTTCCCAAGAGCTCCAGGAGGGTTTGGACAATGTTCCCAAAGATGCACAGGGTGAGATTTTGGGGTGTGTTCCAGCTCAGGATATTCCATGATTCCACAGAAAGTCAGTTTGCAGACAAGAGGATGAAAACAAAGCCTGTATTTACTATTAACACTCACTAAGACAGCCAAAAGTCATCTGAATTTTCTCCTGATTTTCCCAAATATTTGGGATTCGGAGAGGCACAAACACACAAGGAACGAGACAAACAAAATAAATGCAAAGAAAGATGTGACTGACAGCTCAGGAGTGCCACGTGCAGAGTCACTCTGAGCTGTCTCAAGGCCATGGATTGTCACCTGAATGCTGTTGATTAAATAATGGAGACAGAATTTCCAGGTCTTGATCCTTGCAGCCCTTCATCTTCCATCATCCCCATATCCAAGAATAACAGACGAGTTTCCCCCCCAGTTTCAGACCAATAAGAAAATCCACCCTAGGGTTTGTTACTGACTCTGTTTCCTGGTCAAAGACCAAAACATCCCTGTGTGTTCAAGATGCCTCAGCACAGTTTATATTTCCTAATCCTACATTTCTGTGGCAGTGGGAATGATGCAAATGCTGCTCGAACAATCCCAACCTCCTTTAAGTGCAATCAAACCACAAACACAACTTGAATTTCTGCGACAACAACGTGTCCCTGTCACTCCGGGGTGAAGGAGGAAAATTTACCAAAAGTCAATTCCGAAGACATTTATTTTGAAAACAAACATTTTGTACGGTTGTTTCCCTCCCCCAAAAAAATGTTTGCACAACCGAGAAAAACAAGAAATCAATCCACGAACACTCCTATGGTTACCAGCCAACACTAACAACTCGCCACATCAGAAATAAGTGTCAACAAACAATATCCACATTCCACCAGGGATAAAAACACAATCAGCATGAAAGGCTTCGGGTCTCAGGGATAAGAAAGAGGCTGCACAACACATCCAAGGATGCTTGGGGTGATCCATCTCACCAAACACAAAACCTCCACCTCAACCACAACGTTATTTTGGAGTCAGGTCTACATTAGTTTCCCACAAACCTGCTCCCTTTATTTTTTTTTTTCCTTCTCCCTGGCAAAGCATTTAACTGTGCAAAATTGCCTTGCCAGCGACAGATGTGAGTACAAAGAGAAGTGATTTGCTACAAAAGGATTAATACATTTTGAAAGTTACTGTCTGGCAAACTGTCAAAGGGACTTTTATTGGTTTATTTTACTCTGGCTGTCGCTAAGCCCGGTGGCACGCAAGCCACACTGGTGTGCAGGGAGCAGAACGATGTCACACATCCCCCAGCTCCCGTCACTGAGCTCGCTCTGGTCACCACAGAGGTCATTTCAAAGTCCAGCCCTGCTCTCCTCCAGCACTCCCAGCTCAGCGTGTGCCCTTGCAAGGAGACATTTGGCCAGTGACCATTTGTCACCGACTGAGCAGTGACCATCTGGCAGCGTGTGACCGCCGAGGGTCTGACAGCTGCTGGCAGAGCACAGCCCCTGGAGCCGTCTGACACCAAGTGCTGGTCACTCATTCCAACAGGGACTGTGTGACACCCGTTTGACCCCTGACCACCTGACAGCTGTTTGACCACTGACCACTTCACCCCCGTTTGACCTTGGAGCGTCTGACATCTGCTTGACCCCAGCGGATCTGACAGTCGCCGTGTGAGCGCAGCCCCTGGACACGTTTGACCACTGACCACCGCTACCTGCTTGACCACTGACCTCTGAAACCAATTTGATCACTGCCCATTTCACACCCCTTTGACCAGGGACAGTCTGACAACCTGTGTGACCTGGAGGATTTGACAGCTGTGGATTGACCCCTTGTCACCGGTTTGACCGCTGACCATTTCACACCCGTTTGATCACTGACCCCTTGTCCCCAGTCTGACATTCATTTGACCGCCAACCACTTGTCACCCGCTTGAGGACAAACCACTTCACACCCATTCGACCACCAACAATTTGACATTCATTTGACCACCGACCGCTTATCACCTCTTTCACCACTGCCCATTTCACGCCCGTTTGACCACTGGTTCCTCATTTAACCACTGCCCATTTCACACCCGTTCAACCAGGGCCGCCTGTCACCCGTCGGACCCTCAGGATCTGACACCCGGGGATGTGACACCCGTTCGACCCCCGAGCTTTG
>VZSR01003801.1:4482682-4506036 GCA_013398615.1 Brachypodius melanocephalos | reverse complement strand
CAGGTTTCCTTTCCTTGCCCAAAATCAGCAAAATTTCAGGCCAATTCGCTGTCGCACGCCGCGATCTCGTGGACGCGGCTGATGCGAAATTCCCGGTCCACACCAAGCGTTAAGGACAGCCAGACACACCTGAGATTGCTCCCAGATCCTGGAATCCTGAATTCTGAGTGTCAAGGACACCCAGGCACACCTGAGATCCCTGTCAGACCCTGGAATTCTGAATTCCAAGTGTCAGGGACACACCTGAGATTGCTCCCTTGGAATCCTAAAACTCCACAAGATTGGAATCCTATAATGCACCCCCTCCCCAAAACCTTAAAAGCACCACATGGCACAGTTGGAACATGCAGGAACCTGAACAACCCTGGCTTTTTCCAATTTATTTCAGCAGTTAGTGAAAAAAAAACCACCTTTATCCTCTACATCCTTGGCCATTTCATGAAGCAAGGCCACTTTCTCCTCCTCCTAACTCAGAGTTAATCTCCTGCTTCGAAAAGCAGGAAGCGAATTCCCTCCACAGGCTAAGAATGGAACGAGGATCTTCATCCCAATCCTCCGAGCAGGAAATGCTTTCCTGCCCACAAAGGCCCTAATTACTGGAGGAGCTGAAGCAGCACTGCTCTGTTTGGCTCTTGAAAAGGAATAACAGAAGAAGCCAGAGCACAGAGGAGCAGACTGGGGGCTCTCAGGGTGTTTTTATCACACTGTGAGAGCAGCAGAGGAGATGCACTCCCACCCCAGCAGCTCCCCTGGTGTTATCCAGAGGTTTAAATGGATTTTTATGGGTGGGTGGGACACCCTGTAGCTGCCAGGAGCTTTTAGAGCTGGGTTTAAGGTGTGGTTACTCAAGGTGAGTTTTTAAGTAAAGGGTGCCCAGAGCAAGCTCAGCAGCCAGAGCTCAGGCAGGTCCTTGTAGCTGAGCTGAGGGATTGTCACCAAGGTGGGATTGTCACCAGGGAGGGATTGTCACCAAGGTGGGATTGTCACCAAGGTGGGATTGTCACCAGGGAGGGATTGTCACCAGGGAGGTGAGAGGAATAACAGACTCGTCTTTACAAACAAGCCGTGGGTCTGCTGGTGGATAAAACCAGCGCTGAGAGATAAAAGAAACAATGGGAAGGATTCCACTGATATTTGCCTTGACAAACAAACTGTTTGCTGAGATATGAAATTGGATATTGAAAGAGGAAAGAAACAATGGGAAAAACCCCTAAAGTCCATAAGAATTAAAAATTAAAAGGGGGGTTATATATTAAAGGGGAATTTTAGGTATTGGGCACTCAGGGAAGTCTGTAACTCTCAAGTATCTCAGCCAATGGGGAAAGAGAGAGGGAAATGTGGCCAGGAAATTGGGATAAAAAGGAGGCTGCATCCTCCAAAATTGGGAACAGCCCAGGGGAAATGCCCCATGGCCTCTCCCTTTATTGGGATAAAGTCAAAGGACTCCTCTGTCTCCTTTTTGGACATAAACCTCTGCTGTTTGTGGATTGATTTTCCTAACAGGGGGATTGTCAAGCAGGGACAGTTCTGTAATGACCAAGAGCAAACCCTGAGCTGAGCAGGCTCTGTTTGGCCAAGGCAGAAGAGAGGTTTGTAAATCAAGCCTCTGACACTCAGAGAAGCAGGCAGTGAACAGCACAGAGAGCACCAGGCTCTGCTGCTGCTTCCCAAGGCTCCTGTGGCACCTGTAAAACCCGGAGCTGTCACCACACCCACCTCTCTTGGCGATGACCAGCTGGACTTTCACAGTTTCGTACAGGTGGCAGTAGTGATGGTGAAGATTACAGGAATATGTGCCTTCATCACTCTCTGCAACGCCTGTAGAGCAGGGGAGAGAGAGGAATTCAGTGTTTTATGCTGAAACAATGATTATTTGTGTCATTTGCAGTTTCCCAAATCCTCGTCTGGATGTAAATCATTCTAAGCCATCCTTATCATCTCCCCCAATATAATGATTTGGTCACCTAATGAAATAATTTGTTCGGTTCATTCGCTCTTGTGAGGAATGAATTTCTATTAATTAGCTTATTATTAGGTTTAGCTGAGAGCAGGAACAATGACCATGGAGTGTTCATAGCTCAGGAACTGAATCACAACCAAAGGACCACAGAAAGCCCAGGTGGCTTCCAGGTTGTTACAAATTCTCTGTCAAAACAGGTCTGTTTCAAAGGCCAATAAAAGACTCAGCGCTTCAGAGAACCTCACAGAAATCCCTCTTCAGAATTAGGCTTATTAACCTGGCATTAAATTTATTTATCAAAAACACGCTGCCAACCAACCATTTGCACCACAACCCACAAATCCCACCGAGCCCCAGTGTGGGAAACAGCAAAGAGATAAGATGGGAGATAAACTGAGGGAAAAGCTGGGAGATAAACTCAACAAGATCCTTGAGGTACGAACAAAAATTATTGAAAAACCTCAAAACTGTTGTTTCAACTCAAACTATTGTCCTTGCTTGCTGTATTACTGTATCTTCTCTACTTTCAGGCTTTGCAGCTGCAGCTGCTTCTGAGTTCTCACAGCTTCTGAAGATCTTCTTACCTTTACTATTTCCCACACACCAAACCCTCTGCAGGAGGGGGAAAAAAACCCTCCAGACCTTTGATCACCAGTGAGAAATTCTCATCTGCAAAGGCATTTTTGGGCATGAGGATCTAGCTCTAAGTTCTCTGCTCTTTCTGTTTCTGAAGCCTGCTTTTACATCTTCTAAAAGTCCTCTTCGCTTTATAATTTCCCACATCCCAAACCCTCCGTGGGAATGGGAAAAAAACCCTCCACACCTTTGATCACCAGTGAGAAATTCCCATCTGCAAAGATGTTCTTGGGCACGAGGATCTAGCTCTAAGTTCTCTGCTCCTTCTGTTTCTGTTTTCACAGCTTCTGAAAGCCTTCTCACCTTTACTATTTCCCACAGCCCAAACCCTCCGCAAATGGGGGAAAAATCTCTCCACATCTTTGGTCAACAGGGAGAAATTCCCATCTGCAAAGGTTCTTGGGCACGAGGATCTAGCTCTAAGTTCTCTGCTCCTTCTGTTTCTGCTTTCACAGCTTCTGAAAGCCTTCTCACCTCTACAATTCCCCACACCCCAAACCCTCCGTGGGAAGGGGAAAAAAAAACCCCTCCACACCTTTGATCACCAGCGAGAAATTCCCATCCGCGAAGGCGTTCTCGGGCATGAGGATCCTGCCCTGGTTGTAGGAGCTGTAGACACGCTGGTCCCCAGCTGAGTACATGTCACAGAGCCTGTCTGTCCTGCTGTCCCCGTAGTAGGAGCTGAGCAGGTCCCAGTGCACCACGCGCTGCCGGTCGTTGAGGCGGTCCTGGGTCCACACCATGCGGTGGCTCTTGCAGGGCAGCACGGCCTGGGAGCCCAGCACGGCGCTGATGTTCAGCACAGACACCACCACGCTGGCTGGGTTGGAGGCATCGGCTGGGACTGGAAAAAAAACGGGAGCAAAAAGTGAAAAAGAAGAGTTGTAGGGTTGTGGAGTTAATGGCGTGTGAAGGAGGTGCTGGAGTGGGAGTCCGGTTTGTGGTGGAATCTCTGCATGGTTTTGGTTCTGGTTTCAAGGGCAACACAAGGCATTCTTATGGAGAATCGAAGAATGCTGAGCTGGACCCAGATAACCCAACCTTATCCCTGCACAGATACCCCAACAATCCCACCCCGTGCATCCCTGAAAGCAGTGTCCAAATGCTCCTGGGGCTGGGACCATTCCCTGAGGAGCCTGGGCAGTGCCCCTCTCAGGGGGAAGAACATTTTCCTCACAAATAAAACTTTAAGACACAGATTTCATTCATGTGTGTTATCAGGATTCTACACTTGAGCTGTCCTCCCCACCCTTCCTAATCCTGGCCCCCGGTTTAATCCAGGTTTAGAGACACCAGTGCATGGGATGAATAATCCATGGAAGTTAGGGATGAAAGCCCCTGTGCGTGCCATGGAGTCAGGGTCCCTCTCACTCCTCCTCATGATCACAAAACCTGGCAGATTTCCAGAGATGCCACTCACCTGAATATGAGCTCACAGAACCTGCCAAAGCAGAAAATAAAGAGTGTTAGTGACAACAAAAGGATAAAACAGCTACAAACACACTCCAAGTCAGCAGCCACCTCTGTTATTGCTCCATCTATTCCCCTTTCCCCGATAATACTGATATTTATATCTGCCTGCTCCATCTCCCACTCCTGCCACACTCTTGGTCTGCACAGTCAATTCTGTGATGCTCTGGATGCATCAGCTCTGTGCAGCTCACATGACTCAGATCCACACAGGAAGAACTTTGCCAGAGATGAACCAATCCCTTTGATTCTGCATTCCTCTGGTCCAGTCCCTCCTGCTCCTTGTGTGGGAGGGGTCTAGAAGGTCCCAGGCTTTTGATTCCCAACACAGATTCCCAACACAACTCCACCATTCATCTCCCCACCCAGCCAAACCCAAGTGGGTTCCACCAAAATCACTGGAGGTTTTGTCCTGCTAATGTCAGAGGCACAAAGTCCTCCAGACAAAAGCTGTATTTTTTTTGTTGTTGTTGTTTTAGCCCTGGAATTTATGAATTTCAAACTCAGCTCCAGACTGGGGGGTATTTTAGCACACCCTCCAAGTGCTGAGAGAATAAACTTGGTTTCCTCCCCTTTTTCTATCACAAAACACTGGGCAGGGAGAGCAGAGAACAAAAAACGAGCAGCACTCTCTGCTGAACTGCCAGCTCAAAGGCACTTCAAATAGGAGGATTTTTTTCCCCTTACATTTAAAATCTCAGCATCACAAAGAGAAAAATCAAATCTTGGGCAAGGTTTGTGCTCTCTGTATTTGAGACATCACAATTCCATCATTTGGTTGTCTCCCCTGATAGGCTGCAAAATGTATCAGCTGCAGCCTCTGCAAGCCAGGACTTGGATTTAGCTTAGAAAAACAAAGGAATGATAAAAAGAGGCTCTTCCACAGCACCAAATCAGCCAGGAAAAATCGGTGTCACTTGTGACAGGCCACCAGGTGCCAGCGCAGCAGAGGTGTCGCTGTGTCCAGCAATGTCCCTGAGGCTGAATGGGGGTGGTTCAAGGCGTCATGTCGTGACATGAACAGCGATTTGTGAGCTGGGGGATTGTGGCTGAGGCTGCTTCCAGAGCCCTGCACGAACAACAAATCGATTTGGTGCGACAGAAACATCCTCTGCTGGCTCAGGCAGAGGAATGAAGGCATTTACTGCTCTCCTTTCCTCTGGCCAGCTAATGGGAAAAACACGGAACGGCGCCGGATTTATGAATTGTAAATCCAACGAGTGACAAAAGCTCAGCCATCCAAAGCTCTGAGCTCACACCAGCACCTGGTTCTGCACCTTTTTGGAGCCTTCCACCCCTGCAAGGAGCATCCTTCCCTTCCCATCCCTTCCCAGGTGGAGCTGCAGGAGCCTGGGCAGCTTCTCCAGCACTTCCAAGCACATCTCTCTATGAAAAAAAGGGGCTTGGCTGGCATGGAACAGCTTTTAGGCAAGAAAAGTTGATGTTTTGTGGGCTCTTTACCCCTCCACTCTTAAAACTTCAGCCAGGAGTGCTGCTGCTTCCTCAAAAAATCATTCCAATGTTTCTGGTTTGCCCCTCAGTGACCAGGAGATGCTGTGTCCTGTTGGGATCAGGGAAGAGCCTGTGGATTTTATATTTTATAGACTGGATTTTATATTTTGCATTTTACAGACTGCATTTGTGACTTGCTGGCTGTTGCCACACAGGGATGGGTTGACACTGAGCACCACCCATTTTAGATGAGGTGAACTCAAATATTGGAGCTCAGCACAGAGAGGTGGGGGTAGAAAGGGTTTCTCACCTTGGGCACAGACAGAGCCTGGACAGAAACTCGGGGTCTGAACCTGCCCTAGGATATCATCCACAGTTTGACAAAATGGTGCAAATATTAAAAAAAAAAAAATAGTGACATTCAGCCAAGCAGCAAAATTCTGGAAGGGAGAAAGAAAAAGGATAATTCTTCACAAGAGGCACAGGAACTCCAGCAGACAAAGAAGGAAGAACTGATTGTTCTGGTTCCCCAGCCATGCTGGAAATCTGCACACATCCATCAGCTCAGACTTATTTGACAGAGCTGTAAATGAGATCACTCAGAAATCTGAGGAATCTGGGATGTCTCTGATCTCTTGCACGCCTGGAGAAAACGGAATTCAGAACAATTGCCCTTCAATAACCTGAGCAGAGAGCAGAAGTGGGAGGAGGAATGAGCCTTTTTCACTTTTCAGTGTCCTCCCTCTGCTGTGGGACCCTGCTCTGCTGTGTGAGACCAGCAGAGCAGCCAAGCCCTGCTGTTAAAAGGGAATTTATGAGACAGCAGCTTCTGAACAGAGATAAAGCCACAGCCCAGTGAAGGTGACAGCTCCTGAACTGCAGCACCGGGGTCAGCTGCAAGCAGGGATTTTGGTGAGTCAGGTGTAAAACCAAAGAGCCTTCATGCACCTGGTGACAGCTCTGACCTCTGTCATCACAGGACCCCAGGACCTGCAGCTCCTAAAGCTCAGCTGCCTCCAGAGCTGTCAACACACAACTCAACTGTGGCTTGTGTTTTACAATTCCAACTTCCACGGGATGGAGTTCACTTTGAATTTCAAGTTCACTTTGTCTTCTCTGGATGATGTAACCACAAAAAAACAAAAAAATCCACCAAGAAAAGACAATTCTGTGCTGTCCCCTGACACGTTCTGTGCTGACTTGGCGGGATCCCAGAGATACTCTGTGGTCCCCCAGTAGAGGAAGAGGAAAGCAGCCTGGAAAACGATTTCTTAATCCCTTGTAAAAGGCAGAGCCAGCTCTGACTTCTTGAACCCCATCCATTTTTCATGTGAAGAATTAAGCCACAAAAAAAAAACCTGTGGGCAAACTAAGAGCAAAAGGCTGGGGCTGTGAAAGATGTGTGACATGCTCAGAGCCCTCCAGGAAGAGTCCTCGGAGCAGGGCAAGGACAGAAAATTGTCCCCTGAGTCCTGCCTGGACAATCCTGGGATGAATTCCCTCCTGGGATACAGGAGCTGCTGCAACCACTGAATTCCTGCTTCATTCTGGGGGATGAAAAACCACCAGAGCAGAAGAAAAGTCCTGCAGAAAGGGCACGTTCTTCAGTCCTGCAGAAAGGACACGTCCTTCCCCAAGTCTGTGAGTGCCAGATTCCTCATTTCCTCCCAAAATCCCTCAGTTTAGAGGGGGTTTAATGGGCTCTGTGGGGTCATGACATAATTATGGGAAAAGCCAGCAGCCTGTGCCACCACACTGTCCCCAAATCCTCTGGGGAGTGGCAGTGGCTCCATCCTGACTCTTCAGGGGGCTCAGAGGCCCTGATGGCTTTTGGTGCAGCAGCAGCAAGGTGACAGTGACATAAATGACCTCAGCTCTCCTCTGGGAGCCAGGGTTCCTCCAGTAACCAGGAGAAACATCTGGGCTCATCTGGAAGAGGGACATGAGCAAAACAACTCCTCCCAAACTTCTCCCATTCCCCTCCTGTCCAGCCTGCAAGATTCGGCTTTTTCAGTAAAACAGAATTTCCCTTCAAAGCTCACTGCTGGTCAAGCCGGGCTTTGAACTGGGATTTTTCTCTAAATCTCTGCGTTTGTTTATTTTTTAAAGGCTTCCTGGGACAACTTTCCCAGCAGCAGAGTCTCCCAGTTCCTAAAAGGATGTCAGAGCCCTTCAACACCCACCCAGCCCCAACAATTGCAGCCCTCCCTGCAGGTAGGAGCACGCAGAGAGCAGGAATGTGCTGCCTCCGCAGAAAGGACAGACTCTGTGTCTGTGCAAGGAGCCAATCCCCACCTGGGGCACGGACAGGATGCCCCAGAGATGTGCCCCCAGCTTTTCTGGGATTTCAGCTGAGCTTTAGACACCCTCCCCTGCCCTGTGAGCTTTCCCTTGGCTGCAGGCCCATGGAATGGGTTTGTAGAGCCATTCCAAACACGGAGCTGTTCCTCCCCGGGATGTTAACACTTCAAGGAGTGGTTTCTCTGCAGGAGGGATCACAGATTTCCCCCCTTCTCCCCTTCCCATCCTCACCATTGAGTTTTAGCCTGATTTTGGGTGGGCTCAAACATCAGGGCTGCCCGGAGGGGATCCAGGTGAATCCAAAATGCACCTGAAATTCTGGCAGAGATCCTCCGTGCTCAGGTGGGAGCTTTGGCTCTGCAGCAGCCCAACCTGCTCTTCCTGCCCTGGGTGCTCTGCCAGACCTCCCTGGGAGTCACTGGACTGGTTGTGACACACCTGTGGCCTCTTCTCCTCCTCTTTAAGCCACCCCACACCCCAAATTTCTGAGCCACTTTCACCCTTCTGTCCCTGTGACTGATCCCATCATTTGCCAGTTCCCAAACCTTGCCTCGGGGCATTGCACAAACGCCGTGGTGACAAGAAAAGTGGATTCATTAGGGACCAGAGGGAGAGCTCCTCACCTTATTCCACCTCAGTGCTGAGGGGCTCAGGTGTCAGCCACAGCCTTTTAAAAGGGCTGGGAAGTGCAGGGGGGGTCACCTAAAAACCCTAAAAGACTTCTGCTCCTCCCTTCCTACTCCTTTCCTGCACCTTGCTACCCAAAAGTGAATTCTGTCTCTGTCTTTCTGCTGACAAGAGGAAAAGAAACCCCAAAACCACACAGCTGTTTTTCCCTTCATCTGAACCCTCACAAATATCCTCCCCCGAGCTGTTCCTGCTTCTTCAAATGTAAAAAAAAATAACTTTAAAACACATAAATCTGACTGTGAGAGCTTTGCTGCACTCACACCCCAGATTATTGGGTTTGAATTTGCTGATAGGAGAACAAAAAAAGATTGCACAAACATGCTGAACAGAGCTCCAACAGCCTCAAACATTTTTCCATTCTCTCCCCCCCAAAAAAAAGCAGAAGAAACCCACGGCTCCCTTCCCCTCCCCAGACGAAAACAGAGCAAATTCAGGAATCTGAACAGAAATCTTACAAAGATAACAGCTCAAAATCTCGCAGAAAGCCCCAGCCCCGTTGTGCAGCCGAAATAAAAACAAGTAACAGCACACCAGCAGCTCAGAGCTTACTTTGCTGAAGCAAAATCTGCCACAGGAGGAGTTTTGCGAGTTGCTCCATTCCTTCGGCTGCTCGGAGTTTTCGCCTCTCTCGAAAAACAAGCTGAAGACTTTTTTTTTTTTTTTTTTTTTCCCCTCCTCTCTTTAACTTTCTTTTCTGTAACTGGAAAACACTATGACCTCATCAATTTACATCCCCAGAGCTGAGGACAGCAGCTCAGATTCTGCGGGGTTACTCCACCTCCCCAATCCCACTGCACCTCCTTCCCTCCTCTTCCCTTCCCTGACACTTTCTGCAGCTCCCTCTCCTCCTTCCCCTCCCTCTGGGACCTTCTGAGCCCTCCCTGACTCTGACATCAAAGTTTCATCGGGTGAAGTTGATCCCCGCACAGCTCTGGGCTGACAAAACAAATCCTTCTCCCTCCCCCTTAGGGATGGAACCAATTTTCCTCGTGCTTTACTTGATCCAGCTGTTCCTCCCTTTGTCTGACACTCCTCCAGACTGGATTTATTCTGCTTGCCTTCAATGGGGTTTTGATCTTGGTCTCCTCATCTGGTTTTGCTTCCAGCTCCAGTCTCCAAAGACAACCTAGAAAACAATATTTACCCTGTCCTGTGATTTGTAAGCAAGGGCTGGGTATTTAGAGGAAAATTACAATGTGTATAAAGACAGAAAATCGAGTATAAAATAGGAAATAGAGTAGGTAATCTGCTGCTAGGATGTTAAAAGTGAAATTACATAATTTAGGAAAATTAAAATATGGTCAGTTTTCCTGTTTTCTTGCATTCTGTTGTCAGGTTATTGTTGCTTATGGTTAACACCATTTAGTGGATTGGATTTATTGGATTTTCAATCAAATGAGTCATGAAGTGAAGAAAGGGAATTAAAACTGACTTAAATGTCTGTGAGACTCCATAAGAGAACTTAAAAACACAACTCAGGAGCCCTCCCATGGGATCCATGAGGATAAACTTAATTGCCACACTTGAATTTTTCCTTCTGCCATTTTTCTGTCTCTCTACTCTACCAGAAAACAGATTCCCTCTCTCCCAGAGGGGGAAGAGTTTCAGGAAAGAGGAGAATATTATAATTATCACAACCCCCTAAATAAACATTTAAATAATTACACACTGCAAAACAAGGGGAAGCTTTGGGAGCACCCAGATCAGGACTTCACACAGCCCAGGATCCTGCATCCAGCATCAGACAGAAGCAGACACTTCCAAACAAATTCCAAGAAACTGAAGCTATTATTATTATTAGATAATATGACCATGAAAAAAAAAAAAAAAAGGCAAAAAAAAGCAGCCTGCTGTTAACTCCACACTGCCCAAGATGGAGCCAGAGAACTGGTTGGTTTCTAGGGGAAAAAAAAAATCCTAAAATAATCTTCAGGTAAGAAATTGGCAACATTTCCCTGGAAACTCCAACTCTGACATTTCTGTGAAGTGAGATTTGGGGGTCATGGGACAGGAGCAGCCCCTCCCTCATCACCTGAGCTGTGGCACCACCTGGATATCAACAAATCCAACTGCAATCCTAATCCCATCAGCTTCTGTTTGGGAATTCTCAGGAATTTCCGTTGTGCCAACCCCAGAACCACCTGCAGGCAGCAAAGGCTCCTGTTCGCCTGTCCCTGTGCCAGGGGGCACAGCATGGACAGCACTGATCCGGAGCAGCTGCTGGGCCAGGAATCTCCAGGAACCTCGTGGAATCTCCAGGAATCTCCTGGAATCTCACAGAATCTCCTGGAATCTCCTGGAAGAAGGAGCTTTTCCTGTTGTCTCCATCAGGGAGCCAGACCAGGCTGTGTTCAGAGCAGCCTGGGAGGCAAAAAGCTGCTCCCACTGGGCAGACAGCAAATCCAGCGTCCTCTCCTTCCCCTGCTCCCTCCCAACCACGGACAGCACATTCCAGGCTGCAATTCCAGGGGTTTTTTTTCCCCACCTTTCTGCCCCCCAGCTGTGGCACTGCAGAGGTTACTGCCTGCTCCTGGCAGGGTTTTTGGGAGGGAGCAGATTGCTGTGGTTGCTGCTGTCATGGACTGGATATTTCCTGACTCGCAAGGAGCCAAGTCCAGGCTGAACAAATCTCCTAAAATCACCCCCGGGAAGAGCAGCAGCTTCTCTGGGGTTCACAGAGGGGAGGAGAGGGACACAGGGCTCGGTTTGCAGCTCTCTGCCTTGTCCCCTCTGTCATCCTGCACAGTCTGCAGCCAGCCCTGCTTCCTGGGGCTTTGCTGCTCCAAAGACATCCTGCAACAGCAGCTGTGTCAACATTTTTCCTGGTCCAGGAGCTGAATTTTTAACGAGTTTCTCCACTCTGAGCTGAGCAGCGCTCCCCAGCCTCTCTCCTTCCCCACTCCCAGGGGATTTGGGATTGATTCTCCCAACACCAAGCATCCCTGGGCTGCCCACTGCTCGTCTCCAGCTGACCACAAACGCTGACCAGAGAAAGCAACTTCACCCAGGCAAGGGGAAAGGGAATTTCCAGCAGCAACAGGAGCGGTTTTGGAGGCTCTGCACCTGCCATCGGGTCAGGCCAGCAGCAGAAGAAAGGTTCCAGAGTTCCCAGAGTCGCCTCTTTTTCATTGTGGCAAAAGAAAATGGGTATTTCACAGCTAATTCCCATCTAAAGCAGGGAGTCCGGTGGACAAAGCCCTGCTGGGGTCACAAGGGTAATTGGCTTGTGGGAAGTTCTGACTGTCAGGAAGTTTCCTCCTCCCCATCTCTCTCATTTTTTTTACCATTTTTGTTTTCAGGCTGCACCGAGAGACTTCCCAATAAATCCAAATTGAAGATCAGCAGCCAGAAAAACGGAGCAAGTGTCAGATCAGGAAAAAGGGGATCTCAAGGGGAACCCTCCATCCTTTATTGCAATTTTAGAGAGCCACTTAACCCTGGGAAACAGGAGTGGAAGTGGCCCCTTCCACCCCACCTTCACAGCCATAAATACATGAATTAAAAAGGAATGCCAGCATTAATGATCTGCTGACACAAATTACAGCGCAAGGCCTGGTGTGCAGGATTTGTCAACACTCCAGGCTTATCATCAGCAACTTCTTTAAATACAGGACTCAGAGTGTTCCACCAGGATCAAAGGAGAAAATATCTCCTCGTGGGAGGAAGAAAGGACCAAATTCCTGGGACAGAAAAGTGGTAGGGAATGCTCCAGTTTAGGAATAATGAGTACAAGAGCACAGCTAATTGGCAGTGGCAAAGGCAGCAAGGATTCTTCAAAATCAAATATGGAAAAAAATAACTTTGCATGGAAAGGCACCGCAGTTCAGGGTTAATTTACACCGTTTTTTTTTTTTTTTCACTTGGTGGCAAAGCTTTTCTCTTTAAACCAAATCTTCCAGCTGCCACCAACCCCTTGAGCAAGGCTGAAATAATCCAGCTGAGAGCAAGGGCTGTGAAGTGCAGGGCCAGAATTGCAAAGCCAACCACAATGACAGGGCTGCCAGGCAGAGCCTGTCATTACTGCAGGGCTGGAACAAGGCAGGCTCCTCTCAGCCCCAGCATTACCCTGCTTGTTCCCCAGCCACAAACACAAAACCCCCTGATCTGCCTTCTCTGAAGGGCATGTCCACAATGACCAGGTGATGCTCTCACCAGATGTTGTTTCATTTCTCTGGGATCAGCAGCCTGAGATTCAGCCACCAAAGCAAGCACGAGCTGGGGGATGAGCTCTGACACCTTTAGATTGGAGTGAATGAAAAAATATCACGGGAATATTAAATAGCAGCCCTGGGACAGCCAGAGTCAGGTGGAGTCCACAAAAATGCCCCAGTGGCAGTCACTGCCATGCTGTGCCCATGGAGCACTCCTCAATCCCAGGATTGCCGAGGTTGGAAAACCCCTCCAGGACCAGAGTCCAGCCTGGGAATGATCCCCACCTTGTCCCCAGCCCAGAGCTCAGGGATGGGCACTCCAAACCTCCCTGGGCAGCAATTCCAACCTTTTCCATAGGGAAATTCCTCCTGGTGTCCAACCTAACCCTCCCCTGGTGCAGCCTGAGGCTTCATTCTGAAGCAAAACCGGAGGAATTGGAACAGCAGGTGGGGTTTGGGGCTGTCCTTTGCAACTCCACAACTCCCTCCTGCCTTGAATCCCTGAAGCTCCACTTCCCAAGGAGCAGAAATGAATTCATGTGCACGTCCAGGAATGCAGGGATTTGGTCAGGTGGGAATGCTGAGAGGGTTTTGATCTGCTGAACACACTGAGCTGGGCCAGCCCTGGATGTGCCCAAGTGAGGAGTTCGACTGCAGCATCCCGAGTTTTCCAGCTGTGTGGATGATTCCCATTAATCCATGTGTTTTTGTCTTCTCCCAGTTCTGCTGTCCTTGGAGCAGGTCACAGAGCTCCGTCTGCACCCACCAGGCATCTCCAAAAACTCCCTGCATTCCAGCACCCTGGGATGGCACAATATTTAAACACCCCCTTTGGCTGGAAAGCTTCAGATTCCTGGGATTCATCTCAAAACCATTAATAGAAACCAGTTACAAAAACACAGAAATTGCCCAGGAAACCAACACTGATTTTTTTTTAAATTCCAGACAGAAGCTACCCCAAAAAAAACCCCAAAACCAAACAACTGACCAAGGAAAAATGGGAAAACAACAGGCAGCAAATAAATCAGGGATGGAAAGAGAGACACAAAGCAGCACCCACAGAGCAAGTGTAAATTATAGTTTTCTGTTAAGTTTAATATTTTTGGCATGATCAAACCGTAGGAAGGTAAATCTGAAAAATCAGTTCTCTATAAAAATAATTTTAGTTTAAAAATAAATAATTTTAAGTACTGCTATGATTGTTGCAATTTAAATGCTGTTTAAAAGTAACTAAAATCACATTAAAATGTGTTTTCTGGTCCCTCATTCATGTGTGCAAGGCTCTCCCTTGGTCACAGCACACTTGGGTCCATCCCACACAGCACAGGCAGCTCCTGGTAGGAAAAATTTGGAATCTAAACAGACAGGAGCAGGAGGGAGCCATGGAACACAAAAGGAAATGAGTCACCCAAACTCCCAGAGCAGAGCAGTGGCAGAGCTGGGAGCAGAGCCTGGACCAGCTGCACAGCAGCCTGGGCAGATTTTGGGAAGAACTCTGATTTTTAACTTTCCATTTCATCCCTCCTGCCTCTCAGATTTTCCCAGTGTTCCCATTCCCTAGGGAAATCAGGAGTCATTTCTACCTGCTGCTTCTTTACCCCAGTGCAATGATATTTTCTACCTTTTATTTCTTTTAAATTATTAACTACTCATCTCTCAGTCTATTATGAGAGCCAGGAGTGCCTTCAGCACAGGGTGTTAAAGGAAAAACAGGTATGAACTCAAAATCCCTCCAGGAACCACGAGAGGATAGAAAAATGTGCAGCTCAGAATTGGAATTACAGCAATCAGAACTCCAGGAGTGCCTCTGTTCATGGATCTGCATCTCTTAATCCTTCCCTAAGGTCCACAGCAGCAGCCAGCAACTGGATTTTCCTCAGGGAAATCAGGATTTTTTCCAGTGTGCTGAAAAAACTGAGTGCTCCCAAACCATCTAAATTTATATAAAAAACCCCCCAAAATCAACTTTTGAACCTGGAGTGCCTGAGAGAGAAGAGTGTCCAACCCGTGACACGGGACTGAGTCACTCCCACGTGGTTCTGGAGCATCTCAAGCTGTCCCAAATCCACTCAGAATCCCTCAGGCTGCGCTCTGGGGGATGGATCCCCAGTGCTGGCCCAGTTTGAGAGCTGGCAGACAGCACTGAGGCTCAGGAGGAAATGGCTGAGGCATCAAATCACCCCTTTGAGCCCTGCTCAGCCCCTGGGTTTGTCTCCACAGATGTGGGAGAAAGCAGCAGCTCCTGGCTGGTCCTCATCCACTCTCTGAATTCCAGGGAAAAGCCACCAGACCTGGCTCCCATCTCTAAAGGGGCAGGAATTTTGCATCCTCTCTCATTTTACGTGGAAGTTGTTAATCCCACACAAAGTTCTGGGGAAAAGAGGGGAGAAGCAGAAAAAGTGGCCGTAAATCCTGCATCACTGTCCAGTGCTCCAGGTCACTCCCAAGCCCCTGGAGCAGGCTGACCACACCACAAATCCTGACCACAAACTGAATTTCACTGCTCCCACAGGCAGCACAAAGTCAGGTTCTTCCAACCTGGGAAAAGCTCGAGCCACGAGCACCCAGCACTGCTCAAACTGAATTTCACTCCTCTCACAGGCAACACTAAATCAGATTTTTCCAACCTAGGAAAAGATTGAGCCACGAGCTCCCAGCACTGTTCAAACTGAATTTCACTCCACCCACAATAAATCAGATTTCTCCAACCTGGGAAAAGATTGAGCCACAAACACCCAGCACTGCTTATTCCTGTGAGAAATGAGAAAATTCTGGGAGTTCTCAGGAGATGAGAATTGACATTTTGTGTCCCTTTTGTGGCCACCAGCACTGTGCCTCAAACCACATTTTGTGGCCTCTCTGCACGTGGGAACAGAGCTCTGGTACCAGGAGGGTTTGACACTAATTGCAGCCCATCCATTGCACCCGCCTAAAAATAATTAAGCAGTGGGATTCCAGCTTATTTTGAGATCAGAAATGACTGGGGACAGAGTGGAGAAATTAATGGGTTGGTCCTGAAGAGGGTGCTCAAAGGTGCCTCCCAGAGTTGTGTTATTTACCTCAGGTTTGGAGGGCGTTCCATTAAAAATAAAAATACTTTGGGTGAAAGGAGGTTTGCTTTCCATAATGCAATATAATCCTGCTGCCAAATTTAGACACATAAACATGGTCAGCTTTTAAGAGCAGTCTGTGTGAAAAGTGTATTTGCTCAGGATTAACCCAAGAGGACTCTGGCAACCATAATTTTAGCTAAAAAAACCTCAGGGTGCTGCTTGCTTTGCCTCCTTCAGAAATCAAGTGAGGGTTCCCACTCCACTTTGGGGATGACCCCACATGTGGAAATCCCTATTTCTCCCTCAGAACAAGGTGGAAATGCAATTTCTCCCTCAAAACAGTGTGGAAATGCACATGAGCAGCAGCTCACACTGTTCATGGAGTTTAGAGTTCTGCACTAAAGAACTGCAGGATTACAAATACACAAAAAATACTAAAGCTAGGTTTGGTTGGTTGATTTTGTTTTTCTGGGGTTTTTTTGACATCAGAGGGAGAGGACAGAGGGATGATGCCTCCTCCTTTCGCTGCTGGAGGATTTCTCTGCAAAAAAAACCTCCTGAGTTGTTCTGATATTTTTTATTGTGATATTTTGTCTTTCTTTCATTAAAAATCGACAGTCTCAAAGCAGAGTAAATCCCACAGCCCTGACTCACACAGGGAGTGAGGCTGGTGAGTAAATGTGGTGCTGTTCACACTTTGCTGACTCCAACTCGATTTCTTCCACCTCTTTTTCCCTTCAGCTTTAACCAGTTCCTCACTGGCTGGTGATAAAGCTCAGCCAGATCATCCTAATTCCCTTAAAACACAAAAAAATCCCTAAAAAAATTATTAATTTTTCACCCGCTGTGCCAACTCCTTGCTCACAATTCCACATCCTTGTCTTAATATCAATAATTTTACAAGTGAGAAGGTTGTTTTAATGAACAAGTTTTTTAAAAAAAGCTCATTTTTTAAAACAATACTTTGTGTTTTCTACTTCAAACAAAATTTTAGCTGCTTCCATTTAGCCTTGTAAGGTGCCACTGTCCATTCAAACTCCTCTTTCCCATTATTTTGCAGAAAATTCCAGCTATATTCAAGGGGGGACAAGTCTCAGTTTTAGTTCTTATTGTCCATGCAAGGAGCAAGACAAAAAAAAAAATCCCTAAATCAGGGATTTGGCACAAAAGTGACGTATCAGATGATTTTCTCAAATTCTCTGACTCACAGAACTCCTCGTTTCAGTTTTATTCCTCACTTTGGTAGGGAAAGTCAAGCAAGAATGGATTCTTCCACAGGAAAAGCAGCACCTTGTGTTTGCTCCAAGCTACCTCAGATGTTTACAGGAGCTGCACTTATTGACATTTTAATTTATTTATTTAAAAAGTAGCAGGGGGGAAAAAAAAAAACCAAAAAAAAAAATTCCACTTTTCAAATCCATTTGAGCTCTGCAAATGCTCCAGGCTGGGTACAGAGTGCTGTTATTTTTGGAGAGTTTCAGCCCAAATGACCCCAAACCCAGGATGTTTTCCTGGAAAACAGAGAACAGCATGAACGATGAAAAGGAAAAGTGGCATTTGAGGCAGCCCCAGGTGCCGTTTGTCAGAGCAGGAATTTTCACCTCAGCCAGGTTTGGTGGGAACAAGCCTGGCTTGTTAAATTTGGAACCTCTGGATGAGGGATCAGCCCCACCAAAGCAGAGCTGGCTCCAGGATTTGGGGAGGAGCAGCTCAGAGCTCCTGCAGCCAATGTACACCAATATTCTGGTTTTTCACATGAAAGTGCCCCATTTAACGGGGCATGAGCTCACCAGAGTGAAAGTGCCCACTGTTCCTGCTCAGGAATTATTAATGGCATTAATTATTAATTATTCATGGTCTTATTAATGCCCTGAAAGGTGTTTTTGTACACCAAATGCTCATAAACATCCCCTGATATTGGTTGATTTCATCCCTTTTATTAATGGAAGAAATATAAATATCACAATAAAAATATCAGAACAACTCAGGGGTGGTTTTTTTTTTGCAGAGAAATCCTCCAGCAGCAAAAGGAGGAGGCATCACCCCTGTCCTCTCCCTCTGATGTAAAAAAAAAACCCAAAACCAACCAACCAAAAAACCCAAACCCAAAGCAAACAAAACCCCACAAACAACAACAAAACCCCAAATAAACCACACACACAGACACACACACAAAAAAACCCACCCAAAAGATGCTCAAAACCCCCAGGTTTTAGGCACACCAGCTATCAGAAGCCAACACAACAGGATTGGCTGACAGCTGATTCTCAGCTGAAAGGTATTTTTAAGTTAAACTGGATTTATTTGTGGCTGAAATGACTTTTATTTTATGTCCAGAAGCCTCCAAAAAACTTCAAGAATCCATGCTGATGTCATTAAACATCCCAATTTCCAGAGAAGACTCTTCAAAATGTATTTAGTTCTTACTCTGGTAACAATCATTGTTCTCCAGGTGAAGGAGACAACCAAAATCCTGTTTGCCAGGAACCATTTATTTGCTAATAATTAAAAAGAAATGGTATTTTTGCCACTTCCACAACATTGCTGGGCTCTGACCTTTCCAAAATGGGGCAACACCCTCCACAATTGCAGTGGGATTCGGTTCAGAGAAACAAAATTCAGAGTTTTCATCCCCTCCAAGTCAGCTGATTTCCTATTTTAGAGCCAACTCATTCCACCACAAACCTGACCACAGAGAGCAAACTTCTGAACTTGTTCTGTTCAGCTGAGCTTGCTGCCTGCAGGTGAGTGCATGGAATCCAAGAATTGGGGAAAAGAGGGGAGACATTTGATTTATATTCCAATTTTCAGGGACTTTTCACGACATAAAACTTCACATAACTCCAAGCTCTGTAATGAACACCACGAATTTGTCTGGTTTGCAACCATTTCCTCTCAGAACAGCAAAATAATGGAAATCTTCAATATTTTGGGGATTTCAGATCAAAAGCTTTCCTGTTTGCAGCTTTTTTTTTTTGTTTTCACAGTGACACAAGCACATAAACCTTTGGTAAGTGTGCAGCTTCAGTGGGATGCAGATATTTTGGAGAGGAAGAGCAGCTCCTAATAAAGCTTTGTGAGCATAACCTGGACTCCTGCTCCCTCTACAGAAAATCAGGAGCACTTTGCATCTCTCTGATTGCTCAGTAAAGTGAGTTTCAAATTCCATCCCGTGCTCAAGAACACTGAAAGAAGCTGACACAGCCCTGGGGTGTAAAACCTGATTAGTGCCTTAAAAGGCAGAGTTTTTCCACAAGGAAAACACAAATTCTGCGAGATTTAAGTTGTTAGGAAAGAATTCTTGCCTGTGAGAGGTGGTGAGAAGCCCAGAGAAGCTGTGGCTCAGGATGTCCTAAACTGCACCTTGGAGCAATGATTTCCACAGATTATTTTCCTCCCTTTCAGTTTATTCTCTCCTAGCAGAAAAAAAGGGAAGCATTTTCAGGGAGTTTTCCCAGCCTGAAGGAGCTCTGATTCTTTTTCCCCCTCAGCCCCACCTCAATCTCTTTGCCAAAATACAAAAGTTAAATCACACTAAAACCACCCAGAACTGCCTCAAACCCCAAAAAAGAAAAGCAGAACCCAAAGCAGAGCCCAGGTAAGCAGTCCTCTGTCAGGGTTTATTTTAAACACCTGGATTTTTCACAGCTTTCACAACTCTCTTCGACCATGCAAAAGCAGCTGATTGTATGAGTGTTTTTTTGTAGTTAAGGAATAATTAGCTCTGAGCTTCTATTTTGACCAACATCTGGATGTTCTACACGACAGGGGTCAGTCAAAGACAAAAATAACCATTTTTTTATTAGCACAAAAGAGAACACAAAGATAAATGTGCCCTTTAGGGATGCTCACACAATGCCCAAGGTTCCAGGTAAGAGACAACAAAAGCTCTTGCAGGTAAATTCCACGGAATTCTGATCCAATTCCCATCCCACCGCATCCCTCAGGAAAACCCCAACCTTTCTGCAGTAAGGCTGTGATAGAATGCAGTTTAGAAAAGAACTTTTCCAAAGCTTTGTGCCATACAAACAACAGGAATTCTTTCACAGATCCCATCTCCCACACCTGATTTGTCTTAGGTTCAGTCTCGTCTCAAAGAGAGGCTTCAGAAATTCAGCAACCCCCAGAAAAGAGCTCAAACCTCTCCTTTGAGGAGGAAAAGCTGCCAGCTTGTCCTTGGAAAATTCCTTCCCACAAATTTCATCACAATCAGAAAAAGGTGAAATGTCATTGACATACTTAAATATTTTTTTTTTAATTACAATTGCAGGTTAAAATTTGTGACAGGTGGGTGGTTTTTTTTTTTCATCGCCTGGAACTCCTCAGGTAGATCTTGGGGGTTTGCCACCCTGCAGGAGCACTTTTCAAGCCAGCTTTTTTCCAGACACGCTCCAAATCTTTCTCAAATCTTATCTAAAACAGGAAAAAAAGAAAAAAAAAAAGGTAACAGAGCTTATAAGCAACAGGCACCACCCACATGTCCCAAGGACAGTGTGGGTGTAACACACACAAAGGAAACAAAGGTTTTGAGTGTCAAAATATTGGATTTTACCGCAGAAAATACATCAGAAGACACTAAAATGCACAAGCATTTTGGTAGTATCGTTTTAAAAGTCCTGTGCAAGGAAAACTGAGAAGGTGGACAGTGAAATGGTAAGGGAAATAAGAGGATTTTACAGAGTTCAGTGCAAATCTGAAGCAGTGGAATTACAATTAACCTCAATTTGCATCTGGGCAAGGTGAGAATTCCTGGAGAAATAACTGAATTATATCCCATGAAAGGCAGGGCTGAAGGAGAGCACCCCCAGCTTGAACAATCCCCCCTGTCGTCCCTCACTTCTTCTATTAGAGGAAGTAAAAGACTTCTATATTAAAAAAAAAATAGAATAAGAAGCACTTGAGGATGGTAGCAAGAAAGGGAAGAAATTAAGATTAAAGCAGTCTCCCTGATCCAGAGTAGGCACATGAATTAATCCTTCACAGAAATCCTAAAATTCATCTCCATTAATCACACATCTTTGTAAATTACTGCCACGGAAGAGAAGTTATGCCAAGAAATTATCATATTTATGTTTGGAATGACAGAATCACTGAGGCTGGGGAAGATCTGTGAGATCAGAGTCCAGCTGGGACTGATGTCCATCTTGTCACCCTGCACTGAATCCAGGCATTCCTTGGAGACCTCCAGGGATGGGCACTCCAAACCTCCCTGGGCACCCTGGACTCCCTTTCCACGGGGAAATCCCTGCTGGTGGAAACTCCTGCTGCTGTCCAACGTGACCCTCCCCTGGCACAGCTTGAGGCTAAATGCTGAATTCATTCAGTCTCATTTTTCCCCAAATCCACTTTCATCCAACACCTAAACAGAGGCTGGTTTGATGTGTGGGCACATTTCTGTCATTCCTCCCCCTCCCCTGAGCTCACCTGACGCCTCTTCTTGCGCCCCTCCTTGATCCTCCTGCGGATGAACTTCCTCCTCTTGAGCAGCTTCCTGTACTTGTGCCTGTTCATCTTCCTCCTGCGGATCTTCAGGACATTCCTGCACTGCACTTTGTCCCCCTGGGCTCCCTCTCCTTCCTGCACAGCCCCTGGTGTCCCAGCAGGAGGGGGACACTCCGAGGGCTCCGGCCTTTCATGGCTCGCTTCTTCCTGAGCCCCCTCAGCTTTGGGCAGGGAGTACCTCACTGTCAGCCAGCTCTCCAAGGGGCTGATGGAGAGTTTCCTGGGAATCAGGATCTCCTCCAGCTCGGGGTCCAGCGTGTGCCACTGCTGGGGCTGGGCCCCGCTGGTGTTGGGGGGCTGGGTGCTGTAGCGTGCGGACGGAGAGCGGCAGCACAGGAAGGACGACACTGACCTGGGCAGGAGGTGGCCTTTGGGAGAAAGGGATTGCACTGAAAAGGCAGAACTTGCCAGCAGGAGCACGAGAAAAGCTCTGCCCAGCCCTCAAACCACCAGAGAGCTCTGGCCAGAACAAGCTAATGAAAGGAAACACACAAGTTGCGTCGTCATCACAAAAGCAATGTGGAAGGATTTTCAATTTTCACTCCGAACTACAATGCTGTCACGTTAAAAATACGTTATACTTTACTGGGTAAGCCCAGATCACCCAGGCAGAGCAGGGTGGAGGCTCCCCTTCCCTGGGAGGGGTTGGAATTCCATGGTCTTTAAGGTTCCCCTTCCCTGGGAGGGGTTGGAATTCCATGGTCTTTAAGGTTCCCCTTCAGTGGGAAGGGTTGGATTTCCTTCTTTAATGTTCTCCTTCACTAGGAGCTGTCCCTGCCCAGCAGGAGTTGGAATTCTGTGGTCTTTAAGGTTCTCCTTCACTGGAAGGGGTTGGAATTCCATGTTCTTTAAGGTTCCCCTTCACTGGGAGCTGTCCCTGCCCAGCAGGGGTTGGAATTCCGTAGTCTTTAAGGTCCCTTCCAACCCAAACCTCTCCATGATTCCATTAAGTGGAATGTTTTTGCGTTTTCTGATGGAAAATCAATCGGGAATGGCAAGGGAGTGTTTGCTGTATCAAACCTCCCTGCTGCTAGGGAGGTTCAAAGAGGTTAAACCAAAGCCACGCCACACTTGCACAGTAAATCAGAGACATAAAAACATTTAACAACCACTGACTCGACAACTGCCTCCTCTCTCCCGCACTGCTTGGTGGAAAAGAAACTTCGGGGAGCCCAATTACCCCAGGAAAATAAACCCAAAACCCAGAAAACTCGGTCACACAACACCAATTTACCTGCAATTCTTGAAGCCTTCAGTAACTGGGAACTCAGCCGTGATATTAACATTTTGTTTCACTTTGTTCACTGGCAGAGCCAGCAATGACTGTTCAAATAAGAACATTTATTCAGTAATGCAAACATGCAGCTTTATAAAAACCTTCCCTATTCAACTCCACATCCCCGAAAGACGGGCTGAGACCCTAAACATCCTCCTGCTTTTACCCTCAGTCTGTGGGCTCTGCTGGAGGGGTCAAGCAGCGGGGAAGCTGAGCCGCGGATGCGATTTATTAACAATTCTTGGGCTCTTTTAACGTTAAAAACACGGTAACTCCAGCCGAGCACCCTGGCACAACCCTGTTCCTCCCTGAGGCCGGGAGGAGCAGCCGCGCGGCCTAAGAACGGGCTGTCACCGAGGGGCCGCCTCCTTCCCCTCAGCCCTCCCGGCACTCCTGGCGCTGTCCCGCCCCAGGCAGAGCCCTCACGGAGCCCCCGGGCCGCCGCTCTCGCCCTCCCCTCACGGCCCCGCCGCCACGGCCGCCATCACCCACCGGCCCCGCCGCCACCGGAACTTCCGGCGGGTGACAGCGCCCCCTGGCGGCGCGCGGGGGTAACGGCCCCTCACGGCCCCTCACGGCCCCTCACGGCCCCTCCGGGTTCATCAATGTGCCGGTCTCGGTCCTTCGTGGGCTTTTGTGGTGCTTCATGGGCCCTCACGGCCTTTCAGGAGCCCTCAAAATGACAGTTTTGGTCCCTCACGATCCTTTGTGGTCTCTCACGGCCTCTCATGATGCCTCAAGGTGCCGGTCTGGGTCCCTCATGGTCCTTCGTGGTCCCTCACAGCCCCTCATGATCCCTCAAGGTGGCTGTCTCCATCCCTCATGGTCCTTTATGGTCTTCATGATCCCTCATGGCCCCTCAT
>VZSR01003801.1:4471856-4482569 GCA_013398615.1 Brachypodius melanocephalos | reverse complement strand
CTCGGTCCCTCCTGCTCTTTCATGGTTCCCTCACAGTCCTTCATGCTCCCTCATGGCCCCTCATGGTCCTTCATGGTCACTCACAGCCCATTCCAATGCTTTTCAACCTTTCCATGAGGAAATTTTTCTGAATATCCAACCTAAACCTCCCCTGGCACAACCTGAGCCTGTTCCCTCTCCTCCTGCCCCTGTTCCCTGGGAGCAGAGCCCGACCTGGGGCTGGCAGGGACTTGTGCAGAGCCAGAAGTTCCCCCTGAGCCTCCTTTTCTCCAGACTGAGCCCCCACAGCTCCCTCAGCTCCTCCTGGTGCTCTAAACCCTTCCCCAGCTTTGCTCCAAACTAAATCCTTCAACCAGTTCAACCCAGGCGTGTCCCTCACCCACCAGTCTGCACGGAGAACTCAGCCACACGTGGAAAATTGGTGGCTGGGATGTGTTCACCTGCTGAGTCACAGGAACACCTCACTAAAACCTGTCTGAGCAGGGAGGGATGGCACAAAGAGCCACATCGGGGGGAATTTGGGGAATCAGGAGGAATTTCTTCGTGGAAGGGGTTGTTAAGTGTGGGAGCGTGGTGGAGTCCCCATCCCTGGAGGTGTCCAAGGAATGACTGGATGTGGCACTCAGTGCTCTGGGCTGGGTGACAAGGTGGGGATCAGTCACGTGTTGGGTTTGATGGGTTTTTCCAACGTAACAGTTCTGTGATTTTGAGAAGGATTCTGTAATGCTGTTACAGCAAGCCTGTCCCTGCTGATGCAGGGATTTTCCAACCTAACAGTTCTGTGATTTTGAGAAGGATTCTGTGATTTTGAGAAGGATTCTGTAATGCTGTTACAGCGAGCCTGTCCCTGCTGATGCAGGGATTTTCCAACCTAAACAGTTCTGTGGTTATGAGAAGGATCCTGTGATTCTGTGAAGGATTCCATGATTCTGTGAAGGATTCTGTAATGTTATTACAGTGATCCCAGCTGCTGCAGGGATCATGGAAGACACACAGACACCTCTCCCTGCCACACCCTTGTCTGCATCCGGGGGCAGGTCCCGGTGGCTGCTGTCCAGGGACAGCCACACCTGTCCTCTCCCCTTACCTGGCTGTTTGTCTTCTCTTGCTCAGCACAGGAACCCACCACCTTGGCACAGCATGAAAGTGCCTAATCAGCTGGCATGAGGGAGGGATGTTGAAGCCAATCCCAGACTTCAAAGGGCTTTTTGCTTTTATACCTACCTCAGCCAGAACACAAGAGATTTATTCACCAGCTGCTTTTAGTATTTCAGACCAGAACAAGGGTCTGTCTCTGTTTTAGGTACAACCCACTGTGTCAAACCCAACTACCCTGAAAGGTTAGCACAGGTTAGAGTTTCTTCCTAAAAATTAGGAATAAAGTTCCCTTGTCAGGAAAGAGAAACCTATGAGGAGAAAGTAAATGAAGTAAACACTTCGGTAAACAGACGGTTTAATCAAGACTTTATTGAAGACACTTCAGAAGTTTATGTACAAAACAACATTCCCACCCCCATATCAGGCTGTTAGTCACCCACTGGGAACAAAGCAAGTGCCTGGTGTACACTGGCAACCTGGGCACACTCAGAGTTTGCCACGGCATTCACAGAAGTGCCAAATTCCCTTGGTTTATATCTGGGCAATTTCAGCCTTGGCTCAGTTAGGAACAGAGGAAATCAAAGGAATTCTTTTTTTCTGGAGATAACTGAGCATACTGGAATCTGAGAGCCTGCTCTGGCCTTACTCTGAGGTCAGGCCATTTAATTCTGCAAAGAGCCAGAAGCCCACTTTGGGTTTGGAAGTGAGAAGGAACCAGCAGCCCCTGGATTTAACCTGCAGGTTTGAATCCATTTCAGAGGGTTCCAGGAGATGCCCATCACCGGGAGCACAGTAGTGTTTGCAGGAAGCACTAGAGCAGAGCAGTAGCAATACCAAGTGAAAGGCTCAGCCACTTTGCTTTCCAAATACACCTAGAGAGAGGCTGAGTGTCAGACTGGCTATTTTGATAAATGTGTAAAAAATCCCTAGAGACACAGACAAGAGTGGCAAAGGTTAAATCGTGGCTGATGAGCTGCTCCTGTAGAGTTCCGTGCATTTCTACCACGGCAGAGTTTCCCCTTGCCAGTCCAGGAAAGAACCATTGTCTTTTTCACCGAGCCGGTCCAGAACAGAGAGAATACCTGGGATAGCCTCCTGCACCTGCATGGGAGCCTGGAATGAATCAAGCTTAGGTCAATACTGGGAATATCCTGCAGAAGGGAATTAAATGCGTGTAAGGAGGTTCTAGAATGAAGGGGGATGTATTTTTGTGTGTCGCAGCACACGGAGGCGTGCAGCCAGGGGTTTGGGACAGCAAGGGAGCCCCCACTGTCACATTTCCAGCTCTGGCACTCACCATGTTGCCACCCATGTCTGTTTGAAGCCAGCCTGGGTGCAAGGAAATGCAGAGAATTCCATCGGATTTCAAGTCTGCAGCGAGGCACCGGGTGATCATGTTCAGTGCAGTCTGCAGGAGTGGAAACCGCCCATTAATGTGCTGTTCATCAGCCTTGAGCGAGACCTCAGGCCCAGCTAGGGGCATCCCCCTTCCACCCTGCTCTCTCCTGGCACAGGGAGGGGCAGGAAGAGGCTCTCAGTAACTCATCAGGACTTTCTGGGAACTCTGAAAAATCTACCAGCACAAACTTGCTGCCCAAAGACGAAACTAAGCTGTAATGGAAGATAAAGTAGCATTTGAAACGCCTCAGGAGCTGTAAGGAGAATAATATTGACATAAGGACTGTGTTTTTCTGCACTAATCACTACACAAACATCCATTTACTTCTGAACAGGGAAAACAAGCATTTAACAGCTTCTGAGTAGGTGGTGTAGGAGAAACTGTATGTGTGATCCTGACTATCTGTACAAACTCAATCTCTGGATGTGAGAAAACGAAAAATCCCACCTGTCACTAATTGACATCATCACGTACAGGTCAGCACACCTTTTGCTGAGTTTCCTGCCTGCTCTCTCTCTTGGACAGGAGAGGAGCACAGCTGATGGAACCCACACTCGATGGCATCAGCTCTTCCCTGAATGCCAAATCCCTCAGGAGCAGATCTGTATCAGAGCAGGGATTTGGGAGCCTGTTCTCCAGAAGTTGCTCCAGGTGCAGCGTTCCACACAGCTCCCATTGCCACCCACGGGAAGAACGAGAACACTTTTTGTGTCCACAGAGGTGCTGCACCCCTTCCTAAGGTCAGCATGGTCTGCACCCGCCCTCAGCCAGGGAGCACAGCCCAGGGGAGCCCACAAACCTTTGCTATCCTGTAGGGATAGACCTTGAGGAACATCTCGTTGGCCTGGACGAGCTGCATGGAGGCAGCCAGAGAGGACATGTTGATGATGGCAGCTCTGTGACAGCCCATTCCAGTGCCCAGCCGTGCTGCCTTCCTCAGCAGCGGGAGGAACGCCTGTGAAAACCAGAGTTTGCTTTAATTAATTTGGTGATTTGAGTTGGAGTTGGATCATTCCCTCATTCAAAGCTGGAATGCCACTACAGCTCTGTGCCACCAGCACAACGTGGTGATGGCTCCTCAGACACAGTGGCCAGAGCGAAGCTTCCTCCAGCAGCCATGAATTGATCCCACACCAGCTGCACAAACAGCAGCTCTGGCTGCTCTCCAGACAGGCAGGTCCATGTCAGAACTGTCTCTGGGCAGTTCCAAGGGGACAAATACCTGGACAAGCCCAGCTCAGCTGTGGAGAAGCCCCAGATTAAGCCCATCCCTCCCAGTCCTGACCTTGGTGACCATCAGCTGGGCAACAGTGTTGGTCTCATAGATGGTGAGCATGGTCTCTGCTGTCACCTCCTCCAGCGAGGCCAGCACGTTGATGCCAGCGTTGTTGATGAGGCAGTTCAGGCCTTTGTCCCCCACAATTTCTTCCACTTCCTTGACCACTTTCTTGATGCTGTTCTCACAGACCACATCTGCACACAGGAGGCAGGAAAGAGCCCCGGTGAACAGGGTTCAGGGTGTGCCTGGCACCACCCAACCCGTGCCAAACCAAAGCTCAGGGGGGACATTTGGGCAGCACACAGGTGAAAATGCACAGATTTTACAGAACCACATTCCCCCAGTGTTATGGGTTTCAGCTGCTGGAAATCGTGTCCAGACACTGATCACTCAGGAGACCAATTTTTTTAAGATGCACTCAACCTAAGCTGAACAAATTTCTGTACACAGAAATAAAGCCCTTTACTCACCCAGCTGCAGGAGCTTGATGTTGCTGTATTGCTTGCTAAGCTGCTGCAGTTCCTAGGAAGAAGAATTAAAAAAATATATATATATATAATATATATCTCCATGGCTATTGCATAAATCACTTAGAATTCTGCACCTCCAGAACTGCAGCTGAAATATTTTCATGACTGGACTGAAGGCAATGATTTTCCTTTGTTTTCCAGCCTGCTGAGCAGCTTTCTTAAGAGCCAGATCAAGAAATTAGACTCTTCCCCTGCTTAGTCCAGGCCTCCAGCGTGCTGGATTTTTAGTGGGATATTTCCCAGTTTTAGTGCTCAGTTCTCAGCATTCCAGTAAAAATCCAGTGCCTCCCCAATTCTGGAAGAAAAGCGCAATTCTCCTGAAGCTCAGCTGGTGCTGGACATCACTTCAGGCCGACAAGAACGCTTTTCAAGAGCCCTTTGGAATTCCTGTTTGCAGGAAAAGCTCCCCAGCAGTTTCCCCATGGGAATTGCGTTTCCCCAGCAGCCTCGTTAGCGTCAGTTCTTGTCAGTGGAGGTGAAGCCCACCCTGAAATCAGTGCCAGGCACAGGCAGCGTCCAGGAGAACAATTCTGGAACTCTCTCGTGTGCCTGTCAGCACAGCACAGCAGCCTGGGCTTCCTGCAGAAATCCGTGCTCTCCGGTGTTCCGGCTGCACAAAGCTCATCCAAATTGGATTTATGGGCCCTGCAGGAATACTCAGGTTTCTGTGCCACGAAGCCAAGTGGGAAGTGTGGCCAAACACAGCAGATGGATTCCATATTCCCAGTCATGTTCAGGAGACGAAGCAACCTGGCCAAACATTCCAGCCCCAGCAAATCCCTTTCTTGAGGAGCCCTTTGGGAATAGGGGTCAGGAGGGCAGGTGTGGAAAGAATCCTTCTCTGCCCCTCGGAGACACTTGAGGGACTCGGTGTCCTCTGACAAACCGTAACGGATCACATCTTTTATCTCACGTCAGACCCTGCAGGGCTCTCTCCAGGCTTGTTTGGGAGATTTGTTCTCCCTCCGAGGCCAATCTACGACTGCAGTTAAGGCTATTAAGGGGAGGGGGAAGGAAAAACAAGTCAGAAGCACAAAACCAGAAGACATTCCTTGCTTTGGACAGGGCTTGGTGGGACAGATTCCCATAAATCAAAGGCCCAGAACACGCTGTCTTGTTTATTGATAGTCCAGGATGAAATAGCTCTGCCGTGTCAAGGCCTGCAGTAATTCTGTGCCTTTGCACTGTCGCTGGATTTCACTTTGACACTATCACTGAGCGCATAACAAACTCCAGGAGCTCTCTGGCTTCTCGAGGTTTGTCCATTTATTTATAGTTCGTTTATTTATGTGCTTTACTCTCTGACAGAAAGGAGCTCCCAGCTCCTGCTGAAAGGCCAGAGCTGCTTTGAGTAGCAGCAGCAACTGAGAGCCTTCTGAAGTGAGTAAGCAATATTTTCAATTAAGAACTGAAGCATTCTCCAGTACACAGACAGCATGAAATTACAATAGCTGCATGCAAATCAGGTTTAAAATTCAATGGGTTTTCCAGTTAATTACTTAGCTAACAAGTGACTCTCACTTCAGGGGTTTAAATTTCTGAGAAGCAGCTCCCAGGCACAAAGCTGATCTAGACAGCTTTGGTCTTCAAGAATGTTACACCTGATATAAGCTGAAAAATCCAGTTAGAACATCTAAAAATTGCAGGAAAGCCTATTTTCCCTCTCCTGTGACTAGAAGGAACATGAGAAATGGAGGACTGAGATAAGTAGGTACAGCCAACACATCCCAGCTAAGCCATTTTTAATTAGTGTGCTCTGACAGATAATTTAAAAACAAACAAGACAAACAAAACCCAACAAAAAGCCACAACACAGCCCCCTAACACTGTGTTTATTTAGCATAGTAGCTGTGGAACTGCTCTGCACCTGAACAATCACCCCTGAGAATCAACTCGCAGGGAGTCCAAGACAACAATTAAAACTCTGATTAGCATCTGTTGTTTCCTGCCTGCTGATTTTTAATTACGATTAACAACGAGTCAGCCTCTTCTGATTTAAACAAGATCCTCTGGCACTCAGGGCTCCAGACGCAGACTCATCAGCACACGGGGTATTTATTGCTAGATTTCAGCCAGGAATGTTTTGTTGTCTTTGTCATTTAGCAAGATTTACTTTGCCTTCTTTATGAAGGCATTATCCACTTCGGTTACAGCTCTTGGAAAGGGCCTGGCCCCACTCAGCCAGTTGGAAGCAATCAAACCAAACAAACCCAGCCTGCGGGCAGGATAAAGGTGCTTGGGAATCCTTCACCCCGTCCTGCTGGCACTCGGGACAAAGCCAGAGGTGTATCCTATTCTTCTGTGTCCCTCCGAGACAGCTTTGCAGTATCACAGTGTACAGCCAGCTCACTGCTCAGCCCTGGAACAGCTTCCACAGCACTGCCCTGACCCACAGCCCTCTCCCACTCCAGAAGAGCCAGACCTTACTGCTGTAGGAAGTGTAAAACACTTCCAGGAAACAAAATGAAAATCAAACAAAACAACTCTGCCATAACCCCCAAATTAGAAAGACTTCAAGAATGCTCTCTCTGCCTGATAGATATCCAGAAATGCCCCTTTTGCCTGATGTATCTGGTGCACAGATCGCTCAGCTGCTCTTCCCATTGCAAACCACATGGCAAAAATATGTTTTAGAGGGAAAACCAAGCCCCGAAGCTGACAGAGACAGTGAGCAGAGAGAGCTCCGCGTCTGACAGGGGAACAGGCACAGTTTGTAACCCAATCTGCTGCTCCGGAGCGAGGCAATCTGCACACTCAGCCCTGGAAGCTTCCCAGAGCTCTGCAGAGGACTCGAGCAGTGAGGAATTTGTTCACCTGGGAACTCACTGGGGCTGTGGGGAGAGCAGGGGGAACGGGAGATGCTCCCGTGCGGATCCCACCCCTCCGGGCACCTCGGATTTCTTCACCCCGTGGCCGTCTCCTCCTTCCCCCATGGCAGAGGGGACTCCTGGGGCTGGAACATTCTAGAGTGCGTTTTTAAAAGTCCTTCAGGGCAGAGTTTTTCCCTTTTATGGGAAAGCAGGATGGGGGAGGAAGGAGGAAAGAAGAAAAAGAGGAGTGTGGGGAGAATTCCAGCTGTGTCCATGAGCCTGTGCTGCCTCCCTGGCGATGACTGCACATCTGGAGAGCAAAGACGGGACACCGGGATTATTTCCCAGGAGATTTGTAGCTGCTCCCACTGTCAAGAAAAGGCAGATTGGGATCAGAGCGGGGCTGGAGGAGTCTCCGAGGGTGCTTTTCCAGGAGGGGCAGTGGTTATCTGGCTGCCTGCGGGCCTTGCTGCTCGTTATCGTGTGATCTGCAGCCCATTTGTTAGGCAAATGTTCTGGGGAGGCCACCTAGGAGCTCCTCAGCCCCAGAACTCGAGTTTTCACAACTTCTGCCAGCACAGACTCACATGCAAAAGCCTGCAGCTGTTCAGCATTACCCCAAGGTTGGGGAGATTCAGGAGATTTGCTGCTTCTCCTGGTGAAGAGAGGAAAGCAAAATGGGATTTCCCCAGCATCTCTGGAAAGGCAGGTCCTGAGGGGCTCTTCTCTGTCCACTCTTTGGAGGGCTCCAAAATATTCAGTCATCACTCTGCTGAGAGGTTCTTGCCCAAGGTGGAACTGTATTTGCCAGCAGCTAAGTGTATTTAATCACTTTTCCCTCTAAAAACTGGAAGATTATTATTTAAAAGCCTTTTCATTTAAGCTCTGCCCATCTCTGTTCTGCAAAGGGAAAATGCTGCTCTGCCAAAGCAGAGGAGAGCAGGATTTAAAGGAACTGTCCAAAGTTGCTGTTCTCCAGGTTCATCCTCTCATGCTTTAGGAAAGGAAGTGGAGGACAATTCACTTGTAGCAAGGAGGATTTTTCATATGGTCAACAAAAAAGGCAAAGGGGGAAAAAATCAAAATTAGACCTGAATTGGGTGAAAAAGCCTCTGACCCAGGTGTGCAGAGAAAGAAAAACTCCCTCAGCTTCACAGCCCAGTGTGCAGGGCCAACAAATAGGTCTGAGATGGGCCAAGCCCATTTCATGGGCCCTAAATTGAGCCTGCAGTGCCAATTCCTGGAGAGCAGGAACCTGAACTCTGGGTGTTCAAGGTGAACCTGAACTCTGAGTGTTCAAGGTGAACCTGAACTCTGGGTGTTCAAGGTGAACCCAAACCCTCGGTGTTCAAAATTTGACTGGAAAGTCGGTGACAGTGGAGGTTCATCTCTGAGAAAGAAAAACAAAAATAAAACCAAGAAAATCACCGCACCTTTGCCTTTCCTACCGCACTCAGCAGCGCTGCCAGGCTGCAGCCAAGCTTTGAGAGGTGAATTTGGTGCTGCCATGACCAAGATTCCCAGTGCTGGAGGCTGGGGCAGGTCTGTTCCTGCCCTCTGCCAGCCCCAAGGACCAGCAGCACAGTGGGAACACTCTCCGAGGGTCAGGAGGGTTTTGTGCCAGCTCCACGCATTGCAGATGGGGCAGATAACGCCGGTGAAACCACTACAATACCTTTAGTAAAGAGTTCTCTTCCTTGTGGAGTTTCCAAACCCATCTGTTAGAAATCTGTTTTCAGCTGACTGCAGTTTCCATTGATGTCCTGCCAAAGCACAGCACATGGCCTAGAGGTCCTTACAAAGAACAAAAACCCACCCTGATCCACCAAGGACAAAACTTGCCCCCCTAAAAAATAAGAAAGAAAAAAAAGCTCAGGATGTGCCCCATGTGGCCGACAGGATCACCACTGGGGCTGCTGGAATGTGGCTCCTGGCCAAGTTCCTGCCTACAGGAGACACCCTGCCAGAGGCTTTCCAGGTTTCTCCCGCCAGCCTGGAGTGACCCAGACTCTTCCCAGACACATTGCACACCGTCTGAAGGCTGTTTCATCTTCCTCTGCAGGTTTGCAGCCTTTTTACTCCGGATTTTAAAATACTGACCACACACAGCAAAAAAACCCCAACTCAGCTGATGAGTTGTGCTGAGATTTGCCCGGGTAATGTTTCCTAGGAAGCTCTTCCTGTTGAAGGAACCATTTCACTTCTCCGTGTAATGGATCCGAGATCATTATGATGAAAAATCACAGGGGCCGGTTGATGAAAAAGAGAAAGCAGCTCCCTCAGCACCGGCTGGAGCAGCTTTAGGACAAACAAGGCAGGGAGATTTCGATCTAGCACAGGTCGGATGTCTCTGCTGCTTTCCTGTGCCACTGCTACACCGGGCTCTTGTGCAATCACTCGTAGGAAATAGGGCTGGGAGCGGTGCCAGCTCGGGTAACACGAGTTAAAAGGGAACAGAATGGAGCAGAATTTCTGCTCAGGTGGTGCCAGGAGGGGCTCGGAGAGGGGGGAGCCGCAGGGACCAGCAGCCCTGAGAGGGAGAAAGAGAGCCATGCACCTGATCCCAGCCTTGCTGGGCTGTTTGTGCTTTCATTCAGAAATACCCTAAATGTACCTTTGTGCTGGAAGGTTTGTTTGTTTATTTGGGCTTTTTTTTGTTTTTAATTATGATCTTTTCCTTCAGTTTCCTAAGTGCCTGCAGAGCAGCAGCAGTTCCCGGAGAAGCAGAGGTCGGGCTGCTGCTTTTACCTGGCCAAACCTCTCCCGCATCCTGAGCACCGCATTTTAGGGTTTTTTTTTGTAGCAAAGCAGTAAACAAAGTTGCTGTGTTTGGTTTCTTGCTAGGACGGTGCAATCACAATCTGCGTGAGAGGAACCAAATCCCCCAGAAGGAACAGACGCAGGGGCTCTGTTTGCCTCTGCATGTGCCGGGGAATTTGCCTCGCTTGAAACAGGGGAGCTGCGGGGCTGTGGGTACCAATTCTCCTTCCAAATGCAATTCCTGAGGGGTTTGAGACAGTCTCAGGGCTGAGTGCTGCCCTTCCTGCGGCTCTGGAGCACGGCAGGGAGGAGCAGGGGATAGATACCTGTGGATACCTGCACGAGTTTCTGCACTGCCCAATTTCCCCCTCCCCGAGGAGAGCCGAGATCAGCCCGGACACGCAACAGGTGACACTGCTGTGACAGTGACCGATCACCCTCAGCGACTGGCCTCCCAAAAATTTGGAGGGTGAAATTTGTCTGGAAACTGTTTTATAGGAGTTTAGGGACGGGGCAGGAGTCCCCAAAGCACTGCGATGCTGCAGCAGCAGATTTGGGCTGAAATGGGAGAGAAGGGGCTGCAAGTGGATCCACGAGCAGCAGATAAAAACAGCTCGTGCTTCCAGCAGAAACTCTGACCCCTGCCCAGCCAGGACGGGCACTAAAAGTGTTTAATTCATCCTCATTTGGGCTTCCTCTCTTGTTCCAAGTGCAGCAGAAAGAGGCAGACGGGGCACGGCTCCTGCTGGGGACACAGACACGCCGTGGGGAGAGGGAAGGAAAGCTTAGCGGGTCCCACGGGAAAGCTTTGTGAGGGATGATGGGCTGCCCCTGCAG
>VZSR01003801.1:4443062-4468432 GCA_013398615.1 Brachypodius melanocephalos | reverse complement strand
GAAGCAGCCCCAGGAGCTCACCAGCAGGAACTCCCTTGGGAAGCAGCTCGGGTGCTCACCACCAGGAACTCCCCAGGAAGCAGCCCCAGGGGCTCACCGGTGAGAATCCCCCTGGAAGCAGCGGCAGGAGCTGCCCAGGCTCACCGGCGGTGGCGGCTGTGCCCGGGGTGCTCTCTGTCTCTGTCCCTGTCCCTGTCGTAGCGGTGCCCGGCGCGCTCGTAGGAGCGGGATCGCTCGTGCCGGTGGTTTCGGTAGTAGTGGCTCTTCTTCTTGTACTTGCCGGCGTGGTCGGGGCGCTCGCGGGAGCGGCTGCGCGAGCGGGACGAGCTGCGCGAGCGCGACTGGCGCGCTTTGTGCCCCGAGTATTTGTAGTCCTTGGATTTCTTGTAGCCGCGCGCCTTGGAGCCCTTGTAGCCCGAGCTGTGGTTGAACTGCCTCGGGGGGGAATCGCTGCGGCTCCGGGAGCGGCTGTGGGATTTGGAGCCGCTGGATGTCGAGTAACTCTCGCTTTTCCTGCAAAAAAAGGACACCAAACGTGGGTTTTTTGCGTTTTAAGAACTTCATTCTGTATTTTGTTGTTCAGTACCCTGTGAAAACTCATCCTGTGTCCTAAACTTCCACCTGGCTACCTTTTTCCCCTGGGAAAAAAAGCCCTGGGGAAGTCCCAAGTGCCATAAGCAGGAGGCTTTATTGACATCCTCTCGATGCAAATTGTTACCAGAACGTTCTCAGTTCTCTGTGTTACCATAGGTTGACTCTTGGTGCAAGGATTTTAATATTCTTAATCGTTGTCCCCTATTGGACCCTTCCCTCAGACCTCACCTTAACTCCCCTCCCACACTGGGGTGTGTAATCACCCCAGTCTGACCCAGATTCTGCCTTTGGCCTCGTGCCTTTTGCCCTTTGAACTGCCTTGTTCAAGTTCAATCCAAGTGGACACCTTATTGTTTGTTATTTTTGTATTACTAAAATTATTTTTGGACAAGGGATCGAAGCTGTCTCTCTCCATTAAGTTGCCATCAGGCCAGAGTCCTGAGGAAATGCAAGAGTCTGATAATCTGGGCTCAAACTCCAGGGAGTTTCAGGCTGCTGTGAAAATACTGATTTTTAGGAATCTTATCCCGTTCTCCACTCACATCTGGTGTTACTCTGGAGTTCAACCAGCAGCACACACTGCTGGGCCACCTCAGCCTGCTGGTGCTGAGCTATCCAAGCTGGCACTGGGAAACTGGGAGGGACTGGGAGCACATCCTACCTGTGCTTAGGGGATGCAGACCTCGATGGTGACCTTGAGTAACTCTGATCTCTGCTTCCACTCCGACTTCTGCTCTCTCTGCCTTTCTGGACACTGCCAGAGACAAGGAACACTCAGTTATTTTGTTTCAAGTACTCATGGGAGAAAATCAGCTGCTTCCTTCTAAATGCTTACCCATTTACTGGGCTGTTGGAGCTGGTTCTCTTGGCTCCCTCTGTTTTCCTTTTAGCATTCTTCATAGCCTGCACAGGTAGTGGTGAAGGTTTATTCCCTTTAACCTCTTTTGGAGACTCTGCAAGAAGAAGCCTTTGTTACCTCTTTGGAAAGTACCTGAAAGGACTTGAGGCTCCCCTCACCCCAAGTCTGCACCCAACCAGAGCAGCACAGCTGTGCTTTGCACACCCACAAGCAGATCTGAACAAGTTCACAGAAGGCAGAAATTCATCTGAAACCTTTCTGCCAAAGCATTGAAGTAACTGAAGGCAGAAAACCACCCTCCTTTGCTTGCCAATTATTCAGCATTGTTTGAAAGGTAAAGTGGGGCAGAAGATGGTGAATGTTGTCTTCTGGGTGAGACCTGCACCAGACTGGAAACTTTCAACCAACAGATTCCCCACCCAACGTCCCAAAATGTTCCCCCTGCCAGAGCACCTCTGCTTCAATATTGCTTTAGCACAACATGCCAGTGGCAAGGATTTGAGTGCATTGCCAAATCCAAATAAAAGCAAGTTCCTGGCCTATATGGGTTTAAACTAGTCTTAATTTCAGACTAATTTGATTTTAGCTTTTATCTGATTCAAGAACTCACAAAGTTACAATGCTATTCAAACCCTGCCAGTTGAGTAGTGCTAGAAGCCATCTTCGAAAAATCCCCAACAAACCTCAAATCACGTTTGTAAACGCTTCCCAAAAGGGTAAATACACATGAAAGATGTGAAAGAGTTATTTAAGATGAGTTATCCACTATTTACCATTTTTTGGGATAGGGGAAAATCCCGATGTGTTATCCAAGCTTGGAACTCCCTCAGGTACCAGACCTTTAGCTTGTGCTTTTGCCTCTTCAATAGCCAACTTCTTCTTTTCTATTTTACTTTCCAGATCAGATAAATCCACCTGTGAACACACAGGAGCACTGCTTGTGAGAACTGAATTTCCTTGTTCCTCACTCCCAGGGAAGGGAATGAAAAATCCAAGGACTCCCAGCCAGTGACTGCTCTTTGTTCACTTCCAGGCTTGCAGCTGTGGTTTCAAACAGGGTCAGATTTTCCAACTCCTGCTCAGAGCTGCAGCCTTTGCTGAGGGCTCCCAACATGGAAAAAAAAAAAAAAAAAAAAAAACAAAAAAAACAAAAAACAAAAAAACAAAAAACCACCTTTTTCCTCGTGTAGAGCTGCAAGATTTTCAAGCAGATTTCTTGAATTTCTTCCTCCGTTGCTCCGAACAGTAAAAACCAATGCGGGCGATTTGGAAGCGGGATCTGAAAAGGGAGACAAAGAGAGACAAAGCTCAGATTTCTCCTCCTGTCAAAAGGCTTGAAAAAAACCCTCAAATTCATACAAGTGTGGCTCACCTCCAGTGTCCTGGCTGCCAGGTAAATGCAGGCACAGGCAATGCTTTCTGGCTGGAACCTGACAAAGACATCTGTTCTCAGGCTGTCGTTCATGTAGTTCCTGAAAAACAGGAGAGCGGGAGGTTGCAAGGCACTGCAAAAACTCTCTGGGCTTCTTTTCTTGGGTTTTTGAACTTGGTTTTACTTCTACAAGGGCTATTTCTTTCTGCATTCAGTTACTAGACTTCAACATTATATTCCTGTAAATCTAAAGAGAAGCTGAATGGTTTTTACTAAAACAAAAATAGAAGAAATAGCTAAAATAAATCCCTCAAGGGGAGGGATATGTGACAGAAACAAAGTCTGACTGCTGAAAATTCAGTGGTGAGAAGAGAACCAATTTTAACTTCCCTTTTGCTGCTGGATCTCTACTGGCCTGCTCTCATGCAATAAACAAGTTATTTTCACCAAGACAAACATACAGTGTGTGCTCAGAAATACTCAGTTATAAAATTTTAGGTTCACATGTTTCCCCTGCAATAGGGCAGAACCAGGTGTGTGGTAAAAGCTGCAGCTCCTGGAGCAGTTCTCCCATGAAATGCAGTCCTCTTCAGCACAGGTCAGCTTCCAGTGGGATTTAAGGGTCCATTTCCGTCCAGAACAGAATTCATTTTGATGCAAAAAGTCAGCCATAGGAGAAATCAGAGTGTTTGGGAACATCAGTTCAGGAGAACAGTCAGTATTCAGGCAGAGCTCCTCTCTGGCACATGAAATAAGGTTTCCAAATTGTCCCATTTCAGTAAGGTTGCTTAAAATGAATATTCACAGAATGAGAAAACTGTAAAATATTGCACATATGCCAGTCAGTACATTTAAGCATTACGTTGTTAAATTTTAAATACACAAAGTAAATTCCTGTGAAATCTGTCAGCTGATGTGCTTTAGAAGATCTAGACTTGGGAGCACATATGTCAAAATATCAGATGGAAGGAAAAAAGTAAAACCAGACATGATAAAAGTCCTTTAAAATAATACTTTAAATAATGAACCATGTGGGTACCCAGTATACAAGGATTCACTGACCCCAAGATATCCAGAGCAGAGACCACAGGTCAGGCACCTGCAACCTTTACAAGGACACAGAGGAGGAATTGGAATCCCAGGAGTTTCCAACTCTCACCTGTCCTCAATTCTTGTTGAGCGAACAGCAACTGCTGCCCTAAAAAAGCAACAGTGACCATCAGCTCATCGTTCTGGGAGAAAGGAACTCCTAAACCTCCTGTTGTTGTCCCACTGCAAAGAGAGCACAAAGCTTTTGGGCAAAGAAGCGATAAAGGAAAGGGTGACTTTGAATTATCTGGAAGCTACAAAGATTTTTTTTTTTTTTTTCTGATTTGCCAAATGGAGAACCGTGCCAGCTTCCAAGTCTGGCCCCTGCACACCTTCCCTGTGGGCTCAGTCAGACACAGGAGGAAATGAATCCTTGTCACAACAGCTTAAGAAAAAGGTAATCTTGTAAAAACGCACATTTCAAAAAGCAATTATACTGGATACCCACCAGTTTTCAGGTACTGGAAGCAACAACCAGGAGCACACAGATGTGTTATTGGAACATCTGACCCCTTTCTCCACTGGGGTAATTCCCTCCCTCCCCCTCCCCTCCCCTCCTTCCATAACCAGCAGATTATTCCTGGCAGTCCAGAACTCCCATTCCACTGCTCCATGCAATGCTTCTGGGAAGTGTCTCTAAAAAGCACATTTTGTCTCCAAGCTTCACACATGTACTAGTTTACAAACGGAAACTATTCATTCGTTTTCTGTTGTTAATTCATCCCTTCTTTTAAGATTTAAACCCCACCTTAATTTGCTTTATCATATAAAAAACACATCACATTATAACAGTTAAAAGATATAGAACATTTAAAAAAGAAACAAACTTCAACAACATCAACGCTCAGGTTATCAAATATACAAATAACAACAAAAAAAAAAAGCAGAGTATATATATTAAAAAAAAAAATAAAAGCACAAGAAGCAGTTGGCCAGTTACTCTACTATCATGTATATACCACCTGTCTAGAGCCAGCCTTCTCTTTGGAGAGCTTTGGGTTGACTGAAGACGGCAGCTATCCCTGCACCATGGGCAGCAGAGGAGAAGTCTTAGTCACTTACCCTCAGAGGCTACCCTTTGATCAAAAGAGTACAGAAAAGAAAAGTCAAAACTGGTTCTCTACACACAGCTCACAGTACCAGACAGTTCAGTCAGCAGAAATATGGTCTTTGGATTCGCTAAAGGTATTTGGTTTATTTTATTTTATTATTTTTTTTTTAGACCATTGGTATTGTTAAAAAAGTGTTATGGTTTAAAAGCATTATTTGGTAAAGTTTAAGACGTGCAATTTTACAGAAGCTTCCCACCCCCGAGCAAATATTTATTAAATGAGAGCAATAAGGCAGAGAACATTTCTTGGCAAATACAAATCCAGGCTTATGCATCTATCCAGTCTTAGAAGCTGACATATCTTGCATTATGCATACAAATAAAAGAAATTTATCTGTGCTGAGGTTTTGATATCCTGGAATCAAGCTCAGGCCCTGGGAAAAGCCATTTCCCAGCACTGGCAACAGACTTGAATCACACCCAAGTTTTCCCTGAAGAACAAGAACCCAAGGGAACAACTCTAAACCCACCCAACCTTTCCCCTTCAGCTGGAAAGTGAGAGCAAAGAGGAGGGAAGTGAGAAGTCAGGGTGGAAAGCTACCTTACCATTAAAACTGTGCCTCGAACTTAAGAGGCCGCTCAACATTTGGGAAGTAGTTTGGGGCACACCAAGGACAGTGGAGCTGTCTGGGGTGTCCCCAAGCACTGCTGAGCAATGCTGCCCAGTGCCTCAAGTGACATATTTCTGCTACTGCCCCTTCTGGTCTCTTAGAACAAAGAAAATCAACTTACCATGAGGTCTGGACCAGGTGTTGGTTACGTTCACATTCTAATACCTGAAGGTACATAACGATTATCTGGAAGATATGGGTTATTGAGTTATTAACAAGCATCTGGAGAGCCACCTGCTTATTTCAGAGGGACATCCATGAGGCATCTGTGATCCTCTTTCAAGGCCTAAAACACTCCACACATCAAGTGTTTGCACCATTCCCCAAGTGTTTATCCACACCAGTTCTGTCCTTCTGAGCCCTTTTCCATCCTGCTACTCAATCAGGCCTCGTCTTCACCTGGGATTGTTTTAGGGATTTTGTGAATTGGTTTTGATTTAGGCATTTTGTGGATTGATTTTGTTCTCCTACACAACCTCACACAAATCCTTTTTTAGCTGCAGCCTGGGAGAAAAAGCTGCTGACTGCAAACAGCAGTGAGGGAAACTGGCAGTGCTTGCGGAGAACAGACCTAACACTGTGCCATGGTTTGTTCAGTTCTGAGGGATTTTCCTTTGGTTTGGAAGGAAAACAAGGCTGCAGAGAGGAAAAACAATGGCAGAATTCACCCCAATTAACCAACTACAGCTGCCCTCTGGGGTGGTTGACAAAAGGAAATTCTGAATGTCAAGAAGCTCAAAAAGGAGGCTCTGAACAGGAGTTTTCTAGAGGAGAAAAGAGCAAGATCCCAAATTGTGTTGGCACAGAAACAGAACGTTCTTTTACCAGTTAAAGCACAATTTAAACATTTGAGGTGTTTGCATCTTACAGTACCATCCACTCTGACACTTTTTACTTTTATATTGAGCCTCCTCTCATTTCTAGCCAAGCCTGAGAGTTGTTTTAACACACTCCAAACACAAAACTGGCTCACAGAACTTGAAATACCTCAGCACATTCCCACCAGGAGTAATCATGAGAACTCCAGGCCTCCAAATTCCTCCCTGCTTGGGGATCTAAGTTGAGGTGATGTTTTTTTTCTACCACCAAAGCTACCTACTGATCCAATTTGCCTTCGAGGAATACTGAGAGCACCTGCATCCACCTCGCCGTCACTCAGCAGTGATACGAGAACAATTAGTAAGAGTCTCTTAAATGAGAAAGAAAACATCAGGATGGTAAGAAACTAAATCTCACTGAATTCACTGTCCATCATGTGCAGTCCACAGAGCTTCCAGGCAGCCTCCTCAAAGCTTTACAGAACAGGAAGCGTTGGTTATGGAGTGAATTTTGTAAAGTACAAACCTTATGAGGGTGCTTCACGTGAACACAAAATCCCAGCTCCTTCAACACTCTTCTTTCTGCCTTAATTATTTGATTCTTCAAGTTCACATATTCTTGATCCAATATTAGAGGCACAGGTTTTCTGCAAGACAAGGTCAAACCCACAAGATGATCACCTTAACCCCTAAGGAGACTCAGGTTGAATTGTGTAAAAATAAAAAAAAAAAACCACATTATTGATACCATCAAAAATATTTGATCATCTTAACCCTTAAAGAGACTCAAGTTGAGTTGTGTAAAAATAAAAAAAATCATGTTTTATACCATCAAAAGTATTTGATCATCTTAAGCCTTAAAGAGACTCAGGTTGAGCAGTGTAGAAATAAAAAATATTATTATTTATACCATCAAAAATATTTATTTAAAAAGGTCAGCTCACTTCATGAGTTCCCTTTGAAATATTTCCTGATTTATGAAACAGGGAATGATGCTGTTGTGAAGTTTAACAACTCAAACACAGCACAGATAATTCAGATTTTTCTGAATTCTCAGCTTACTTTTTCTCCCTCAGGTGTCTGAGGCGATGGAACACATTGATCACATCCCGAATGCGCCTGGGGGCTTCCTCAATTTTGGATGCCAGATGGACACAAGCCATGGACACATGCTGAAAAATAAGCACAAAACAGAATATTTTATATATCAGCTCCAGGTCAGGATTTGAGCTCTTCCAACAGCTCATGGAGTGATAATGAGGGAAAAAAAAAAGTGGTAAAGGAAGAAAATAACAAATATTTGACAAAAATCAGTATTAAATAGGTTGTAAAATCATGTTTGTCTATAACTGTAACCTCCAGACTAGTTCCTAACACCGATCACATCGCAGATGACAACTCTGCCAAGAGAGATCAGAAGATAAATATGGCAACAAATGTCATTTAATGCCTTCTTACCTCCATGGAATGCTTCACAAAAGACTTGGTATAAAAAAACCGCTGGAATAGCACCTGTCCTGTAGCCATAGCCACCTACAAAAAGAGATCATCACAACAGCCATAAACAAAACTACCAGTTCCAAAGAGAAATTTTAATAGGTTTAAAACCCAGAAGATGAACTAAGCATGAGAGGAAGTTCACTGGTATCTAAAAAAACCTAGAACTGCTACTTAATTAATTAATTAGGTTGCCCAAAATGTTGTCAACACTGTAAAGACTATCTACAAGTCATATAAAAACATCAAATCCCAAATTTCTTTCATTAAAAAACGTGAAAATATGCTCACGTTGTTTAAATTAATAAAAACCAAAAGCAAAAAAACCCTCAAACCAAATAAAATTGAAAGTTATATAAGTACGCCAGAAAAGAAAATTGCTTTTTGGGCGTGGAAAGTGAGGAGGATTCTAATAACGTCATGATTTGCATACATTTGAATATGCTAATGCCCGGCAGCTGGAAGGTGCGTGGAAACTTTTACGCTCAGAGAACAACGAGGCTGTTTGGCCTAAAAGTTCTCCGGGAAACAAAAACCTCCCCGAGGTCACCACGACTCCAAAGGAGCCTTAAGAAATCCGCCTTTGCACAATCCCCGATCCCCACACGGAGGCGGCGGGGGCGGCGCAGGAAGGCGCTGACATCACCCCCTTCCGGCACCCGGGGAAGGCCGCAGAGGCCCGGAACGAGCCCCGGAACGAGCCCCGAACAGCGGGGCGGCCCCGCGGTCTGCCCGGCCGGTAACCGCGGGCCGGCCCCGGGGCCTTCCCGGCCGCTAACCGGGACATCGAGCCCCGCACAAAGAAAGGCCCGGTGCAATCCCGCTGAGTCCCGTCCCTCTCCCCTCCTGCGCCCAGCCCCACCTGCGGTAGCCGCAGCAGGATCCCGGCCGCCTGGATGAGCTCGCAGCCGGTGACGCGCAGCTCGGTCTCGGTGTCGGGGTCCAGGCCGCTGCTCATGGACGGCGTGAAGCGCAGCGTGTGCTCGGGCAGCAGGCAGTTCTCTAGCGTAATCAACACGCCCGAATACAGCCGATCGCCGATTAGCACCGCGCCGGGACCCGGCACCGGAGCGGGAACCGCGCCGGCCGCCTGAGGCCCCGCGGGGCCGCCGCCTCCCGCCGCCGCCGCCATTTTGTGCCGCCGCCGCCTCGCTGGCTCCGCGCTCCTTCTCCTTCCCCTCCTCGCATCCGCCCCACCTCGATTGGTGGAGCGCGGCGGGACCGCGGCCGCTGATTGGCTGAGAGGCCGTGACGTAGGACGCCGCCCGGGCCGCGCGGTGACGCAGCGCTCGGGAATCCGGACAGGGCGGGGCCGCGGCGCCCTCAGCGCCCGGGCCGCCCCGGGACGCGGCGTGAGGGGGGCTGGAGCTCAGCGTTTAGCCACTTAAAAACCTTTGTTAACTCCGTAAAAAAACGGACTATGTATGGCCTTGACTTGGGGCTCACCGAGGTTCATGAGGGCCGACACGCCGCTCCGCGCCCCGGCTGGGTTTTCCCCGAATTTCACCACACAAATTGTTTCCCGTAGGAGTTACCACCAAAAGTATGTTTATTATCAAGTCCAAAACAGAACAGGCTCTGCGTGTCCTTCACTTGAGAGCCGCCGGGGCTCATGTCTGAGGGCTGATATCTCCCTCACACTCTGGGCTGGGTTTTTGCTGTGCGGTGCCAGATCTCACCACAAACATTGTTTCTCCATAGTAATCACCAAAAAAAATACCTTTATTAATTTCTCATGTGTGTCCTTAACACAGCGGCCATGTGTGAGGGTCGATATCCTGCCTTCCCTCTATCCCCTGGCTATATTTTCCCCATCAAGTGCCAAAATTAACACAAATTGTTTTGCCATAGCAGTTATCAATAAAAATATCTTTATTAAGTCCTTAAAAGTACAAACTACATGTGTCCTTAACACCCAGGGTCCACGTGTGAGGGTAAACATCTCATCCACATCCCAGCTGCGTTTTCTCCATTCAGCACCAAAATTCACCACACAAATCGGTTTTTTCTTAATAGCAGTTACAAAAAAAAAAAAAAAAAAAAAAAAAAAAAACCAACCCAAAAACTTTATTAAGCCACTGTATGGCCTGACTGCTAACCATGAAGTGTGCTTTTAATTTAACAGCTTTCAGTGACAACAACACAGGGAAAAAAAAACCATCACGGAGAAGCTTCACGCCCACACGATCCTCAGAGGATTTGTTCCACATTTTCCATTTCAGCAGCAGTCCCACGGCAGGTTTGCTTCACAACCCAATCCCTGTCTCTAAAACACATCCACACACTCTGATCTCAATAGTGCTGGTGCACAATACGTGAGAATATCCCCTCTGGTTCTTTTCCATCTCCCAGGGCAGCCAGGAACCCCTCCTGTCTCCTCCTCTGGGCTAAAGCTGCCAGGGACTTGAATGTCTTTGGCTCATAAATTGCCAAATCAGCCAGAACTTTCCTGTTCAGCTCCACCTGGGACTAAAGGCATGAAAAACTGTTGGTTAAGGACTGTAATTTTTAGGAATGACACTGCAATGTTTAATCTCTCTTTATTAAATATAACGAACGCTCTTCACTGTTTATATAAACACTCTTCATTAAGTATCATTAAACATTCTTAAGGCTTAAGACCTGAGGTCTTAATCCAGATTAACTTTTTTCTACCCTGTGCAATTTGGAGCTGTTAAAGACTCAGACACTCCCTGGCCATGGATGTCTCATTAAACCACTGCATAAAAAAATATTTACTGACTTTCTGTAAAGTTTTTCTGGTAGAAACCAAGAACTGAAGAAAAATCTCTGATTTTGCTCAAGGCCACGTGTTCCAGGTTAATCCATGGCATCTGTTTCAGCTCAAACAAATTAAAACAGAATCAACAAATTGAAACAAATTCCCAGCATGTTTTAAAAACAAGGGACAATGGCACCAAGTCTCTGCACTCTCCACGCTCACCAAAATCACAAAGATAGTGAAAAAAAATAAGGATTTCTTTGGGTTTTGGGCTTTTTGCTAATCCAAGCTTTATGTTTTTAAATTTCTTGAAGTAAAAGGAAAAGCAGCTGTCACTGAATGCCCACAAAAAAAGCATTTTAAAAGTCTCATTCCTAAGTTTTGGGGTCAGAACATGAGGTACAGCCACAATGTTCACCAGGATAAAAGGGAATAATCCATATAGGAAAGAGAAGTAAGTTTAGGGCAGAACTGAGTTCCTGAAGTGGATGGAACTGCTTTCACAAGCAGAAGGCCTTTCATCCCTCTAATTAGCAAGTCATTACCCTCCAAGCCACATCCTTACCTTGACCAGGTTGCTTATGAAGGCTGGGTACTTCAAACCGTGTTCAAGGGAAGCTGCTTCAATCCTTGTGATCCAGAGCTGAAGGTGGAAAAATCGAGATTTTGCACGATAAAATACTTTAAAAAGTAACCCCTGGTCTGCTCACACTTACTAAATGTAACATTTTCATAGGATCATGGAATATCCTGAGCTGGAAGGGACCCACAGGAACACGACCCAGGAAAATGCTGCCTTCAACTTTTCACCCCCTGCTTTTAAAGGAAACCCCCCCCCAATAACAAAAGCAGCTGTTTCACTTCTGCCTTGCTCCCATTTTGATGTTTCCACCCAATATTTTGCTCTCTTACCGCTCTGAGGATTCTCTTCTTCTCCCTCCTGGCCTTGGTGGATCTCACGAAAGCCCTGCGGACGCTCCTCACTGCCAGCTTGTAGCAGCGGTTCTTCCTGCCACGAAAATGCTGGGAAAAAAACACCCCAGGATGGTCTCATTCAATTAGATTTAAAGATATTACAGTAATAAAGCTCATTTGCATTCACAGCTCTCCATAACGAGGATCATTCAACCCTCCACAGATGGCACATAATGAAAATATTCTTTCCTTGGTTTTAATGGTGGAAAACCTGAAGTTGAGGAGGTGGAGAAGGGTGGAAAAATCTCAGTTCAGCAGAGGCAAAAACCAGGCCTCACTGTGGGAAAGGGAACCACAAAATCATGGTCACTGCTTTCACCCAACCCTCAATTCACGTATTTATTCTCATTCCTGAGCTCTCCTCAGTTCTGTCTGTACAAACACAGGGATGGGGCAGGAGCCTCTGATTTGTCAAACAGGAAAAAAAGAAAAAAAAAATTGTTTTCTGACATCCATCTAACACAATGATGCCTTTTTCCTTGCCACAGGAAGAAGTAGCCAGTGCTGCACCAGAATTAATCAGTACTGTGGGCAGCTTAGGTGCTACAAAACCAAAGTATTCTCACTTCAAATTTTTCTATCTGTCTTACAGCAAAATGTAATACTGAGATGCCCTTGAGAAAGGTCCTTCCCTAGCACGGTAGCTTGAAATTCAGCAGAAACCCCATTTCGAAACGCACTTGAGAACAAGGTTCATTTTTTCTGCCAGCTTCTTTGTGCAGTAAAACGAAGAAAAAAACCCTCGAGAAGGGAACACAATCAGCGCGCTGCATTTAATTAAATACAGATCAATTTACAGCACGAGTCAACCAGAGAACAGCGGAATAGTCTGGGTGTGAAAAGGACCTCCAAGACCACCCAGTGCCACCCTGGATGGGCAGGGACATCTCCCACTGTGCCAGGCTGCTCCGAGCACTGGGGCGCTTCCAGGGATCCCCGGCTTGGGGACCAGCAAGGGGCACAAGGCAGGGCAGGGCCGGGCTGCGGACAGGGGGATGCGGGGACAGGGCCGAGCTGTGGCCGGGGGTGGCCCCGGGACCCCGCACTCACCCTGGCGTACTTGAGCACCTCCTGCACCCTCCAGAAGCGATCCGAGAGGCGGCTGCGCACCCAGCGCGCCGCGCTCAGCACCACCATGGCTGCGGCAAGGCGCCTTCCGGGGCGGCACCCGAGCCGTGCCGGGCTTCCTTCGGACCTTCCCCGCTGCTTCCTCTGGTCCTGCCCCCGAGCCTTCCCGATCCTTCCTCTAATCCTTCCTCTGATCCTTTCTCTGATCCTTCCCTCGAACCTTCCCGATCCTGCCCCCGAGATTTCCCGGTCCTTCCTCTGATCCTTCCCTCGAACCTTCCCGGTCCTTCCCGCGGTCCTTCCCCCGGTCCTTCCTCTGATCCTGCCCCCCGAGCCTTCCCCGTCCTTCCTCCGGTCCTTTTCCAGGTCCTTCCCCCGGTCTTTCCCCCGGTCTTTCCCCGGAGCCTTCCCGGTCCTTTCCCCCGTCCTTCTCCTGATCCTTCCCGGTCGTTCTTCCAGCCCTTCCTCCAGTTCTTTCGATCTTCCCCTTGCCTTTCCTCCAGTCTTTCCCCTGTCCCAGCCCTTTTCTTGGCTCTTCCCCAGCCTTTCTGCCTCCCCCGCAGCACAGTGGTTTTTCTCTTTTTCTCCGTGCTGGGCACCCTCTGCCCCAGCCTGAGGACAGCCGTGGAATCACGGAATATCCTGAGTTGGAAAGGACCCACAGGGATCATCCAGTCCAGCTCCTGGCCTTGCACAGACACCCCAAAATCCCACCCTGTGCATCTTCGGGAGTGTTCTCCAAACCCTCCTGGAGCTCTTGGGGCTGTGCCCATTCCCTGGGGAGCCTGGTCACTGCCCAGCACCCTCGGAGGGAAGAACCTTTCCCAAAATCCAACCTAAACCTCCCCTGACACAGCTCCAGCTGCTCAGGTCCGTGGTCACCAGAAACCTTCACCCTCTGGGGTGGAACCTTTACCCGATCCCAGCCATTTCAAGTGACCACGGTGCCCTCATCACCTGCACCAGGTGTGACTCAAAGCTCAGCTGGGAGCAGCCACACACGGTGTGCTGGGCTTGTACCACGGAGCTGCAGCCGAAATTCCCTTTAAAAAAAAGAGCTGGGCTGCTTGGAGTGTGCATTCCCACAGCTCAGTGAGGGATTTGGGCTGGGTATCCCCAGCTGAGCTCCAACCACCAATGTGAGAAGATTTGGTGTTGTTTGCAGTGCCTGGAAGGGTTCCATGGTGGAGAACAAGCCTTACAGCATCCTCTAAGGGTTAGGGTTAGGGAATGCGAGACATAAATTGAAAATTTATGAACTGCAGCAAACCACAAGATGGTGCTGCCAGAAAATGATTCCTTGGGAGCAGCGGTCCTTGGCGTCAGAGACCTGATGGATTTTCCTGATGCTCTTTAATCATCACCAGTCCCAGCATCTCAAAGCAATGATGCTCCTGTTACAAACTGCTCCGTCATCAAGATCTTCCCCACTTTCTGGGAAAGTTCTTGGTAAGAATGTGGAAATTTCACAGAATTAGGGAGGAATCTTTCTTCGCATCGCTGAGGTTTGTCTGACACAAAGTTCACTTGGATATTCCGAGAATCAGTAAGAACGCGTAGAAAATAAATGTGCAGAACGCAATTTTCACACCTCACTGAAAAGTTTAAAATACGTTTTCATTATAGCAAAAGAACTCTGGAAAGTTTCCCTGGATTTAGCAAAACTTCTTAGAATTTATGGCACTTTTATGAATGCTTGAGCTGTGTTTCACCACACCCCTGTGGCATCACCAGCAGATGGTAAAAGCAGCTGTAGGATTTTTAGTTGCCCAACACCGAGTCCATCTTTCCATGATTTAACCTAAAATTGATTAATCTTCCTATAGCTTTGGGTTGGGTTCTTTCTGTTTGTATGGCTCATCCCTTTTTCCTCTTCAGAGGCATAAATTGAGCTTGAAAAACATGATGTCTTTAAATCTAAACAGACTTTAGACAGAGTAAACACTGAGACTCTCTGAGCTCCCTGCCACTTGTCATATTTATGGTTTCCTGCACAGCTCCAGACTTTATTATTAACACTGTCTCTGGCCTGTGCTGCACTGAAAACAGGATGGATCCAGCAGTTATTTCCCTCGGGATGTCTGGACAGATCTGAGAAGAGATTTCACATTTTGCAGCTTGAGTGGAGGCTGCTGCCCTGCAAACCCCCCTGGGAGCCATCCAGCTCGAAAGCTCAAGGAAGGAACAGGATAGAAATGGACTTGTCACACTCTGCTGTCAGCTTTTGATGTTGTTTCTCTCTGTATTTTTTAATCTCTCTCTCTCTTTATTACTGCCACTGTATCTTGGAGGCTGCACAGGCACGGAGACGCCACTGAAATTCTTAAATGATACTGATCTTAGGAGGTAGATGGAATAATTGATAATTGCTGTACCTCCTCTACGAGAGCATCAGTATGTTCTGCAAGCAATAACAGATGGCTGCAGGGGACAGATGATTTCTGAGGAGTGCAGTGATTATTATCAATTTCTCTAAGTTTTTTTTGTTTGGGTGGTTTGGTTTTTTTGGTTGTTGGGTGGTTTTGGGTTGGTTTTTTTTGGGGGGGGTTGTTTTTTTTTTTTTTTTTTTGGTTGTTGCTGTTGTTGTTTTAATCTAGAGAGGAATTTTAGAAAATGAATCAGAGGCAGAATAATTAAATTTGGAGAGGGACCATCTTGACCCGGGGATGGATGGTTGGAGCGTGGCTCTCAGGTGCTGCGTGTGCCATCCCATCCGTGGGGAGACAGATGTGAAGGATTGGCCGGCGCAGGGAGCAGCTCTGAGGCTGTTCTGTGTAAACAGAGCAGCCTTGCAAAGCTGAGCTGGGTCTGAGTGGCTGTCACTGCAGGCAGCTGAGAGCACTGACACCACCACACGCTGCTCCCATCTCTGCTGCGCTCCAGAGGCTGGCAAACAGCTCCTGTCCTTTATCTCCACTGCTCACCTGGTTTGGATGAGACTTGGGCAGGAATATTTGCTTGGGTACAGGGGGAAGAGCACGGAGAGGTGATTTGGAGACAAGGAATTGACTGTTGGTGCCTAAGCCTGATATCCTGAATACCCAGCTGAGCTCCAAGGTGGAAGGGGACACTCGAACCCACTGTGCAGCCCATCCCAGCTACCACAACAACCCCTCGGGATCGTAATCCTGGGAAAAACATCTGCAAATTCAACGGGACTCTGGATTCTAAACCAAAATAAAAACTACTGCCAAACTTCCAGTGGATCTGCTGTGGGACTGGGGCTGGCACACCGCTGGAAGAGCATCTGAAGGAAGCAAACTGTGCTGAGCAGGTGCTGGGGGAGCAAAAGAGACTTTTCCTTGCTTGCTCCACGATGATTTCTGGTTGAGGACTCCTGGCCACGTTTGGAGGAGGCAGAAGAAGCTTCTACCAGTCCTGTTGGACCAAAAGCAAGGAAATATTTTTCAGATAAGAGCGTGGCTTGGTGGATCTTCTTGAAGGATGCCTGGCCAGGACCCTGAGGACTTTGGAGCAGAAATCCTCTCGGAGAAGTCTCGGATGATCCCTGGGCTGCCCCCGTACGACATGGATGACCAGCTCCTTCCCGGGGAGCCCCGCAGCCCCTGCTGCTGCCTGGCCTGGGCCCTGCTGATAGGAACCATGAACTCCCTGGTTTTCCTGCTCAATCTGCTCCTGATGTTTGTTATTTTCACCATCGTGCTGCTCCCTACCATCGTGGTGGTTTACTTTGGCTTCCAGTGCCACTCCCAGGTAAGTGTCGCTCCTCCAGGGCAGGGCCACCCCTGAGGGTTCCTTTGAGCCCCAAAGGGTTCCTTTGACTCCCCAAAGTTTGGGCTTTGTTTCCCTCAGGAAACAGATTTTTTTTTTTTCCCTGTGTGAGTGATCTGGGCTGAGAAGAACAGGTATTGTGGGAAATGGGGCAATAAAGTTCTGTCCCCGTGGAAGTGTCAAGCAGAGGTGCCAGGTGAGGTGAGCCCACCCCCTGCCCTGATGGAGTTGCTGTTTGCATTTTAATTTCACAATATTTCTCTCATCCCTGGGATTTCTATCACTGAGAGGTGCCAGCCTGAGCTGCAGAGCTCACAGTCCTGCCTGGGCTCTGGTAGGGTTTGCTGCTTTCTGTTTGAGTAAGTTTAAGATCCATTAGGATCTAATTAACAATAGGATTAATAAAGTCTGACAGAATCTAAAATCCCCTTCTCATGCCAATCTAACATTCCTGTTCCCAAACATTCTGTGCATTCCTCACAGCAAAAAAAAATAAAAATAAATGAGCCTCTTTTGTCCATCCAGGCTCTGTTTGCTGCCCTCTGCATTGCATTATTTCCTTTATTACAAACCTCTTCTTGGTTTATTCCTTTAAACATTTCTGGAATCACTTGACCCCGCGTGGATGTGAAAAAGCAGTTCCCCGTTTAGTGTGCTTGTTTCATAAATCATAAACAGGGGCTGCAAATTGGACTGAAAATGGGGAAAAAACCTCCCAGAACTGCCCCTTTCCAGCTTCCCTCACCTTGGAAAACCTCAACTTCTCCTTTGCACGCACACTCAAAGCCTTTGTGGAGACGCAAAATGTTTTTGAGTGCAGCCAAGTGGACCAGCAGTGAAAGCCCCTGCCTTGCTGGAAGCTGTGAGGAATCTTTTGAACACAGCCTTTCCTTTAATGCAATCATAGCGAGGGATTGAGGCTTCACCAGAGCAATCCCTGTCTTTGGGCCACGGATTTTCAGAGCCTCCCCAGCGGCCAGGGGCTGATTTCTGCACTGCAGCTCCATTAGGTGGATTTATTGTTGGTTTTGAGGATGATGGGTTGTGCTCCTTTCACTGCTGAAAGGAGAAGGAATCAAGTCTGGGGGCACGGGAGCTGCCTGCAGCATTTGTTAGTGCAGAACAAGCAAGAGCTCAGCTCAGCTCTGCTGCTGCCAGCACCAAAGGAGGGCTTCAAACACCACCCAGCCAGGCCCAGGGAGGTTTTCTTGGCAGGTTTTCCAGCAGAAATGAAGAGCAGAACACAAAAGGAGTCTGGAGAGGCACGGCATGACAAACCTCTGTCTGCAGAATCAGGTTTCTGTGTTTTTATTGATTTTTTTTTTGTTATTCCCGGTGCGGTGCCACCCACGCCGATGTAGCACCAGGAGAGTTTTTGATTTGGTTTGTGCCCATCAAATGCTATTGGATGATTTAATAAAGGTGAGGGTTTCCTGCTCCAGGATCTGTGTGCAGTGCTCTTGTCTCACAGGGATAACTGAAAGCTTGATTAAGATGTGATCTGTCACAGAGGGTGCTTGAAGACTGCTCAGCTCTCAGAGAGGGAAGAGAAGTCTTTTTCCATGAAAACTTTGGAAACTCCAGGGTATTTTGGCCGCTGCTGGAACCACCAGGCACATGACAGGGGTGGCCATGGCAGGGTGGCCTTAACTTTTGGGGCTCTTTTCCAATTTAAAGATCCTGGTTCTGCCTTTTGGAGCTCTTTTCCAATTTACTGATCCTGGTTCTGCCTTTTGGAGCTCTTTTCCAATTTGCTGATCCCGGTTCTGCCTTTTGGAGCTCTTTTCCAATTTAAAGATCCCGGTTCTGCCTTTTGGAGCTCTTTTCCAATTTAAAGATCCTGGTTCCAATTTCCTGATGCTGTCTCTGCCTCCCTTCTCCCCGCAGGTGCTGCACTCCTCCGCCCGCTACTGCAAGAGCATCCTGGACGACAACAGCTCCTCTGCCCTGATCATCCTGGGCTTTGTCATCATGTCCCCGCTGCTGGTGGTGGCCATGGCCATCTACTGCAGCCTGGCCCGGCGCCTGCAGCTCCTGGTTTGCTTCCAGCCCTACAGCCTGGCCCTCTACAAGGGGGGCCGCTGGTGCCGCCGTGGGGAGGGGGCTCCGTGCTGTGCCAGGGGCTGCAACACCCAGCTCAAGGCTTGGGTGTGAGCCTGCAGTGTCCCCTTCCCTTGTGCCTCATCCCCATCCTCATCCCTCCATGCTCACCCTCTGATTTATCCCTCCAAAAAAACTGCAACGGAGTGAAAACCCAGCGTGGGGCAGGGTATGGGGAGGGCAGGGCAGCTCAATCCTCCCAAATCCTCTCCGCTGCTGTTTCTCGGTGTCGTTCACGTCCGTGTGATGCTCGTTGCTGGATGCTGTCCCCTTGGTCCCCAGCAGAACCGTGCCCAGTTTTCTGTAGGAATAAAATTTGTGCCTGATCCCCTCGCTGGAGGAGTTTGTTCTGTCTCAAAGCCGTGGCTGCAGCACAACCACCTCTTGTTCTCCACTTGGTAGCACTGTGAGGTAAAATGGGATTTTTGTGCTCTTTCTGGGGATGGATTTTTCCTGCTATTTGCCCTGCATGGCCCTGATACCACTCAGAGGAATAACCCAACAGAAAGTGAACTGGAGAGAGGAAGAAAAAAAAAAAAAAAAGGGAGGAAAACGAGTTGACATTTTCTGACAAGACCGAAGAAAAACAAGAAAGTTCTGTTCCAGGCAAGGGAGATTGTGCTACAGGATAACAAGGTTTTGCCTGAGGGCAGTGTCTGCTGGCTGGGTACGGATATTTGATAGGAGCTGCTGCTCCTTTTGCTCACCTGTTGTTTAATCCAACAGCTTTTACAAGGAAAGCATTCTCCAGCCTGCCTGGGCTGCCAGGTGTTGTAATGAACCACCCCTGCTGCTGGCCCTGCAAAGAAAGCCAGAGTTATTTGCTACAGCCTCCCCAATAAAGCCAAATCGTATTTAACTTGGTATTTCGATTCACGGAGTGTTTTAATAACAAAGAAATGAATTTACCTGAAATGTCAGGCAGAGAGCTCAGGGTGTGCTGGCACAGGCAGAGCCCCAAGCAGGCATTCCCAGGGGTGCTGTAGCTCTCAGTTGGAGCTGACTTGATCCTAAATTTCCTGTGGAGAGCACAGAGCCATCTCCTGAGCCTTGGATCAGGCGCTGGGGCAGCTGTGCCAGCCTGCAGGGCCCGTGTGCCAGGCAGGGACTGTGCCCACAGATGTGGGGGATCCCTGGCTCTGCCTCCTCCTCGTTCCCACAGGCAGGGCTTTGTCCTGGCAGCTCCCAAACCAGCCCAGAGCACAGCAGAGAGGACAGAAAAGAAAATTATTTTAACCGTTATTTAATTTTAAATGTTTTTTTTTCTCATTTTTAATTTTTCATGGATTTAATTTCCCTGCAATATCTCCACGCTCAGAGCCACGGCACTGCCCTGGTTCTGAGGCACCTCAGAAGACACTAAAATTCATTTCCTTTGGTCAGGTCCATGTTTGTTATTTGTGCTTCCCTGTCACTGGCTGCTCCAGGTGAAGCCACAGGAAGGTGTCCCCATGGTTATGAGATGCCTTCAGTGGTTGGAACACTCAGCTGGGGGTGCTGCAAACACAAACCATCTGTCAAGCTGCTCTGAGATCAGGAAGAATCATCTCCGAGAGCCAAGGACAACAGAGGATTTATTGGAAGGATGCTGCATTCCTGCTCTGAGGGAGGCCAGGGGAAAGGAAGCTGGAACCTGCTGCACAAACCATGAGAGGATGAGCTGCTCCCCATCTCCTCCCGGGCACCTCAATGCTCCAAGAGCTTCGTTTGCAGTGGAGAACTCTCCAGCTAATTTGGCAGGCTCTGCATGGTAATATAACAGAGTAATAACCCCCCAGTGACGTGTTCTGGACAGTTCCTTGTGCTCTCTCCATCTCTGTTGCTTCACTGAAACTCGACTGTCTTTAGGGAAGCTCCCCTTGTCCTCCCTCCCCTCTCTCTCTGGTCACTGGTGATTGTTTCCAGCTCTGCTGGAGAACTTGCTTGGAAAGGATGGAAGTGATTAAAGAAAGAATAATCTGGGAGTGCCTGCAAGGGCCCCTGATCCCGCAGAGTGCTGCAGAATGGGTCACAAACCGCCCTGGGAATTGGCTGTGGCCCTCCAGGATGGAATTTCCTCAAATTCCCCGTTTCTTCTGCAGCCTCCTGAGGGTGCTGGGTCTGTGCCTGGAGGAGCAGCTGTGCCCAGGCTTGGGGATGGGGCTGTGGGGCTGAGCCTGGCACAGCTGAGGTGTCCCTGCTGCAGGATCCTCCCCAGATAACCCAGCTGGGTTCTCTCTTTCTCTTGACCCAGAGATGGGGCGAGCGAGAGGCGTTTTAAAGACTTTTATTCCATTTTCAGTCTCATGTGAAGGGTGAGACAGTGCAGATGTTACAATTCACGCCATCACAATCAGAAGCCAAATTATTTCCTAATTACAACACATTACAAGCCTTTCTTGGCCTGTCAGCTTTTGCCACACCATGCTATTAATGCCTTAAACCCAATCATCTAAAATTACCCCTCGTGGGTCCTACTAAAATACATCTTTCAGGGGTTTATTTCTCCAAAGTCTTATTTGCAAGGCCATCCTTTGAAACTTGTTTGCAGTTCTTGTTTCCCATCCTCTTCCACAGTCTAAGTCAGCATTTCTTATCTCAGAGTTTGCACACATTGATGTGAGCCTTTCTGTCAGGCTTGGAGAATTCTCTACAAACCCATTTCCTACACCCAGCCACGCACCTGAGCATTGATTCTGGGATGGATCAATGATCCCGTGGTGAGGAACAGGAGGGTGAATTCCTCCAGCTCACCTGAGAGTGAAAAAAAATGTCACTGTTCTGCTCCTGCTCTTCAGCAGAGCAGTGAATAAACCAAGGGGCTGAAATTCCCCTTTTGCCAACACTTTTCCAATCGTGTGGGGCTGCTCTGGCCATCCTGGCAGCTCACGAGCACAAATTCCCAGCTCCTGCACCTTCCCCAGCCAAGGAAAAACCTGTCTGAGGGTTCACAGGACTTCCAGGGGCTGTGAAATCCGCTCATTCCAACCCCCCTGAGCACCATGGTTTCAGATAACGGGGTGACAAGTGCCAGGAGAGTGGGAACAGACAGGGCAGGAGGCCAGGAGCGTGAAGGGAGCTGGATTTGAGTCCTTTTCCAGCAGGAGCAAACACACGGATGCAGTTGGCTGCGGTGGTGTCCCCAGGGATGCAATCTGCTCCTGGGATCTGCTGCTGGGCAAAGCTGCTGCTGCTCCCGAGCCCTGAGCAAATCCCGGGCACCTCCAGGGTTTGGGGCACAGCAGGGTGGAATTAAAGGCTGGAATTAAAGGATGGTGAGGATTTCCTATCCCTGGCACCTCCAGGGTTTGGGGCACAGCAGGATGGAATTAAAGGCTGCTTTCCAACAGGCACAGAGAGGTGATGCTGGCCTCTGAAGGGACCCTTTGCCCCTGACATTTGGGGAGGAGGAAGGGGAAAGCAGAATTGTCCTTTTCTTTTCTTTCAGCACTTTCTTGTCTGGGGCATTGAGCAGATCTCCAAATTATCCCACTGGATATTAAAAGGGAAGCTGGAAAACCTTTCCAAGATTGTTCTGCCATCCTGGCTCTGGGCTGCTTTGGGAGCCAGGACATCTCTGCATGAAGAAATTTGTTCCTCTGGTGGGTTCAGCATCCCCAAGGTCATCCAGGCCACCCTGGCCAGGACAGCTGGGTGACAGCAGGAGATGCTGGCGTGCTCCTGCCCCCTGGGACACGGTGGGAAATCCTCCAGAGGGGAAAAGCAGACAGGATGGGCAGGGCTCTCAGTGGTTTGTGTGAACCTCAGGAGAGAGAAGAATCAAAGCCAAAACTCTCCCAGCCCAGGCAGTGGTGCTGTCTGGTTTTGCCTCTCTGCTTTCAGGTGCTGCCAGCTCCACTTGTGCCTCCTCCATTGTTTCCCAAGCACTGGGACAGAGCTGAGGAAACCAAGCCCTGGACCCTACAGGGATGAACTGGAGTAAAATTAGAAACCAGGGGAGCAGACTTCCTGCAGACTTCTTGCTGCTGGAAGCCCAGAATATCTGCTTTGTCCCTGAAAAGCCCTTCAGCAGCTTCCCCTCAGCAGCCAGGGTTGTGTCAGCTGCTCTGCTGCTCAGGCTGGGGCTCTGCTCAGCGTTTTTTGGGAAAGAATTTTGGCCTTTTGGGGTCTCTTGGAGCTGTGCTGGCCACCAGCCCTCACATTTGGTGTCTCACCTTTCTGGATCCCTGGAGCAGCTGCTGCTGAGGTGCAAACAGAGCCCCTCTGTCCATACAGGGTGAGAGGAGCAAGTGTTTGCTGAATCCATCTGGGAAAAAACCCCAAAACTCCTCATCCCCATCCTGAGAGGAGCTGAATCCATCTGGGAAAAAAAAAAAAAAACAAAACTCCTCATCCCCATCCTGAGAGGAGCTGAATCCATCTGGGAAAAAACAAAACTCCTCATCCCTGTCCTGAGAGGAGCTGAATCCATCTGGGAAAAAAACAAAACTCCTCATCCCTGTCCCGGGAGGAGCTCAGCTGTGCAGGGTCTGGCTCTCCTGCCAGGGATTTGGGTTTTACCCCATCAGGGCATGGGAAGGAGGGAAGAAATCCATGAAAAGTGCTTGTGGAGAGCTCCTATTTCTTCTTGGAGCCAGCTCCCCTCTCCCACACCGCCTTTCCTCGACCCCTGGAGAGGGAGGCTGGCATTGTGTCATTTTTTGGGGACAGATGCTGTGACAAAGAGCGCTTTTCTCTCGGCCACCAGCTGCCCTTCACCTGCTGCTGGACACGTTCCATTTGCCACTCGTGGAGTCGGAGCCAGACGCAGCAGGGAAAAGCTCTTTGCTTGGGATGCTCCTTCTGGGCACAGCTGGGCTCCAGACACTCAGAAATCCAGAGGGGAAAAAAAAAATGGAGCACAGGGAGGGAATCAGTGAAGCTTGTCAGTGCTTCAGGGCAGCAGAGAATTTTAGTTCAGGGAAATTTTTACAGGGAAATTCAGAATTTTACAGGGAAAGGGCTCATCCAGCCTCCTGATCTGCTGCTGGTTCACGGTTCCACGCTCCACATCCCACAGGAACAGAGGGAGAAGGGAGAAGAAAGAACCCCCTCTGGCCTGGCTGCAGTCAGAGATGTCATCCAGCTGAAGAAGGGTGAGAATAATTCTCATTTTTTCTGGTTTGTTCTCCCCCACCCGGGCGTGGCTCTGCCTACCTGGGCCAGACCATTCCTGCCAGCACCTGGAAAAATCAGCTTTCCTTGGGCTGGCTCCTGGGGGTGGAACCCAGCTCAGCTCCCTGCATGAAGGGCTCTTTGTTCACGGGGAATTTTGGTGTTGCTTTGATCCTTCCGCCTCTCGCCGTGGTTTTACCTGCGCGGCGTGGCAGGAAAAGCCCGTGGGGAGATTTTGGGGTTGTCCTCTCAACACGGCAGTGCTGGGGAATGGGGTTTGTTATTCCCTGTGAGCTGGGGGGAAAAGGCAGCCGGGAATTTCTGGGTGTGCAAAAGCAGCAGCAGCAGAATTCCCTCGTTTCCACCGGGAAGCAGCAAAACCATTCCACAGCAGATTCCCCCTGATAATGATTAGAGAGGAAAACAGGAGACCAAAAAAAAAAACAAAAAACCCAAAAAATCCCCTTTTTATCCCAGGAAAGCCTTGGAGGAGAGAGGAAAACAACTCATGGATGATGGAATTGCACCCCAGTACAGATGCAGCATCTCCCTGTCAGTCCTGCTGGATGTGGCTGTCCAGAAAAACCCCACGAACATCCTGGAGATGAGGAAAATTCCCTCCAAAGCCTGGCCAAGTGTTCCTCTGGCACCAGGCATCTCCATGAGGTCACTGTTGGAGTTCCTCCCGTGTCTGGATCGGTCACAAGCAGAAATTAAAAACGCTTTGGGCTTTGTGATCCCTCTTGGGGCAAAAAAGGATCTCTGGATTCCTGCTGGCATCCTCCAGGATTTGGGAATGCTGCAGGATACCCAGCCTGGCTCAGCCTCCACCTTCCCTGCTCCTTCCAGAGCTGCCCCACAGGAAAACCTCGTCACCCCTGATTAATCATCCACTGGAACAAAAGCTGATTCCAGGAATCCCTGCTCTAAACCCGTCTGCTTTTTGATCTGCAATCCTGGAAAAAAAAAATACAAATACTGGATCCTGGGCAAGCTCACAGGTCTGACACGTCAGGTGAAAAATTTTGGGGGTTTTTGCTGGTGGAACCCCCAGAATTCCAGCCCTGCTTTGGAGATTTGTAGGAATTCCCTGAAAATCCTTCGCTGGTGATGGAATCAGTGACGTGGACAGGCCGAGGGGCTGCAAGCAAATGCCAACTTCTGTTAAGATTAATGTCTGTTCAAGTGAAATGTGGTTCAGTTTAAATATGGCTCAGTTTAAATTATGTTAAGTTTAAACCCTGTTAAGTTTAGGTTGCTTTGAAGTTCTGTTAAGTTGACCTTTCATAAAATTTCATAAGTGAGATTCGGTCTACATCCTATTAATTTAAAGCAAGTTCTATTACACGTAAGTTTTATTAAGTTAACACAATTTAAAATTCTTTTTTTTTGCCAGAATTTATCTATATCGAGCTTAAGTTTTATTTCATTTCACAAAGTTTCGTTAAAATATGCTTCTCTAATTCGCAAAGTTCGGTTATTTTCTTTTAGAAATAAAACATTCAGAATATCTTTTAAATAGGTAAGTTCCATTCTGCACCAATTTTTGTCCTCGTTTTCCCCTCTGGGAGATCTCTCCATCCTGTCCCAGCTGTTCCCACCATTCCTGCCCAGCTTGCTGTGGCTTCCCAGTCCTGGAGATGAGGGAAGATGTGGAGGTTTGATCTCCTTTTCTTGTGTTAGAGCTGGGATTAAACGCTCGAGAGGTGCAGTTTGTGTTCAGGCTCA
>VZSR01003801.1:4390754-4413080 GCA_013398615.1 Brachypodius melanocephalos | reverse complement strand
GATGTTTCCCCAAGTGGATCCCCACACATGGGAGAACGTGGAGTTTGTTCTCTGAGGAATTTCAGCCTGATGCTGCTCCAAGTGGATCCTCACATGTGGGAGAACCTGGAGTTTATTCCTCCTCTGATGTTTCTCCAAGTGTGTCCCAGGGTGTGGGAGAACCTGAGGTTTGTTCTCTGAGGAATTTCAGTCTGGTGCTTCTCCAAGTGTGTCCTGGCACATGTGGGAGAACCTGGAGTTTATTCCTCTGATGTTTCTCCAAGCATGTCCCAGCACATGTGGGAAGCTGGGTTTTATTCCTCTGAGGAATTTCAGTGTTGTGCACCCTGGTGTGAACTCTCACTTATCTCACTACTTTGTCACCTGAATGGCACCCAGGGACATTGACAGTGATAAATTTTTTTCTCACAGATTATTTCAAGCCTTGTCCTCTAGTCCTGCAGCTCAGTAACTCTGAGAACCCCTCAGTTCTTTCAGAACATTCACCAAAAGGGTCTAAAGCAGTTTTGGCTCCACAGGGGTGAGGGTTTAGGACTGGAATTGGTTAATTTTAGATCCTTTGAGATATTGAACAAAAAAAGCTTCAGAGTTAAATACCTCCAGTTCAGCACAAGTAATGCATTAATGAAATAAATTGATTATCATCTTAAGGCCTGATGCTTTTTTGGGCTTAAACCCAGCTCAGGTGTAGGCATCAGATGACCATAAATATATTTTCCAATTCTGAGCTTTGACTAGTTCTGAAGAACTAGTATCAACTTTAATAAAATCTGAAAGCCTGTCTTTAAAACTTATCAATTCAGTCTTTGAAATCCCTTTCTCTCCTGCTTTCCTTGCCCTTTGCTTGCCACAGGACAGCTGGGATGCTCTTTGGGGAAGGATTCCGTGCTTTTGTAACAGACTGGGACAAAGTCACAGCCACGGTAAGGTTGGGATATCTGGCAGTAACTTCCAGAAGAACCTGTCTGGAAATGTGTGTTAAACTCCTGATTGTCTCACAGGTTCAGGTCTAGTTTTAATATAGCCATTTAGAGAACTTCTGTGTGCTAGATAAATTGATTAAAAGTCACACCAGCATCTTTTCACAGGACAAAAGAGCTTGGCAATGCAATCTTGGGGACATAAAGTTGTTTCTCAGTGTAAAACAAGGAAACAGCAGTGAAAGGATATTTTTGGTAGCATGACTGGTTAAAATAGAAATTTTGCTTCAAATCAGTCAGCACCATCTGCTCCACCCTCTGATTTTATACACAGAGGCTGATACAAAACATCCTTTGCCTGAGAGCACTGGGGAGAGCAAAACAAGCTTTTAGTGGCTCCTTTTGTCATCTGTACCTGGGGTGTCTGCAGCATTCAGAGCCTTTTGTAAATCAGTGTTTGATGCTTTGAGCTGTGCATTCACTTGACCCAGATACCAATTTCCTGCATTATGGTCATTTTTGTTTCTGACATGCTCTTCTTTTGTGAATTTGGGACATTTAGCTTAAAAAAGAAAAGAAAAGAAAAAAAGTAAGTATATTTTTGGAAAGGGGATAACACAGCTGGAACTCTTATCTTCTGTTGCTTTGAAAATTTTTGAATTACTATAAGGTAAGAACCAGTCAGTTATTTTAAGATTCTTGTAAATGAAGCCTGAATTTTCAGCTCTGTCTCTTCTAAGGGCTGCTCTTTCTCTGCCTCTTCCCAGCCAAGCAGAACTCCAAAGGTTCTACTTCAAATTTTTTGGTTCATTGTGGTTTTAAGTTCACTTTGTTTACTGATCAGAGACTCATTCCTTTGCTGGATGCTTTATGACAAATAGGCCCTGTAATCAGACTGATTTTTAGAGTTGGCAGCTCTTGTTTGATTCAGAACTCAGCTTTAAAGCTCTGTTTCTCTCTTACCTTGTGACATGAACATCAGTGAAACCCAAAAGTCTGAGAGAGTGACATCAGCTCCATCCAGGCAGAGGGAACTTTGTGCTGGATGCTCTGAGAGAGCGTGAGATCATGGCTCTGTTTTTAGAGTGGGGCTGCTAAAAAGGTGAAATCTGTTCAGTGCTCTGTGTCTGAGCTGAGCTGGGTGTGGAGATCCCTCACTCTCTGCATCCTGGAACTCTCAGTTCTGATCCCTTGGTGTTTCCACCCAGAGCAGAAGTGATGTCACACGTTTTGAGCAGAGTGAGAGCGAGCAGATGGTGCCTCATGGTTTATTGAACAGCGCCACCCTCGTTGTCCTTGAGGCTTTTGACCCTGATCTGTACTTGCAGGAGAAGTCAGCTTCTTTTAAAAGCAATTGCTGCAGTTTGCTCTTTTCTCTGATATAAGTTATTGGCATCAGCTTTGAGCTGACTCCTGAGTCTGGAATCTTTCTGCTTCACTGGCAAATCGATGGGAATGGCTCATTTTGTGGGGTTTCTGAAGGAGCAGCCTGGTGCAGTGATGGTAATTCCCATCCAATGATGGTAATTCCCATTCCCATGATGGTTTTGGCTTTATTGCTCCTCTGGAGTCCCCAATTCCCTGTTGTGTTGGGGCTGGCACAGCTGTCACCTTTAGCAGATATTCCCTTTTTGTTCCCCACTGTGCCCTGCCTTGGTGGCAGCCACAATCCAACTGTTTTACCTTGGTATCTTAAATTCAATTTTCATTTTCTGGTGTGGTGAGAGGTGTTCTGGCTGGCAGCACCTGCCTGCTGTGGCTGCTCTTTCTTCATCACTCGATTGAGTTGAAAATCTGGACAGCCCCACACACATTTTGGGCAGGATGTACTTTTGGATTCAGGACTAAATGCTTCACTTGTGCTTCCTCTGGTTTTTTTTTTTTTTCTTGCTGTGCAAAAGAGCAGTCAGTGAGCAGGGAGTTTGAGACCTTGACTGTCTGAACAGGGATAAAACACCTTACCAAAAATAAACCCCTCCTGGTCAGCATTTGTCCTGAATCTTAATTCCCCACCACAGCACAGGCAAGCACTGCCATGCCAAGTGTTTTTTGCTCATCTTTTCTCTCTCTTCTTTGCAGGTGGCAGGCCTGACCCTGCTGGCAGTGGGCGTTTATTCTGCCAAAAATGCCACGGCTGTAGCAGGGCGTTACATCGAGGCACGGCTGGGCAAACCCTCCCTGGTGAGGGAAACCTCCAGGATCACTGTGCTGGAGGCTCTCAAACATCCCATCAAGGTAAAATTCAGCTTTGTTCCTGTGTTACACTCAGCAAAACTCAGGCTGGGATTGTCAGTGGGTCTGAATAAACAGAATATTGGGGGTGGGATGGATGGGCTGAGCACACTGATATTCTGTAAGATGTTTTAGTCCAAGTGAGTTGTCAAAATGTGGGGTTTTTCCTGTCTGTGAGTAACTGAATTTGTCCTCCCAAGGTTGGTAAACGTCTCACCAGCAAGGCTCAGGATGCCCTTGAAGGAGTTGTTCTCAGTGTGAGTACTCTGTTTCCCTGTCTCGGGCTGTGAAGGATGACTTTAAATTCCAATTAAGAGCTGTTGGTTCCTCTAACTCACTTCTAAAGCTGTAATTCCAGCAGTTTTGGAGTCACAGCACCCTTGGGACACTGAGACCATAAATAAGCTCTTGTGTTCAGTGTGACATGCATTAAGCAGCCTGTTCACCATTTTTTCCCTCTGAAAAGCAGTTGGAAGTCTTAGATCAGTCCTTGCTCTGGTGCAGTTTTCTCTCTGTAAGATTCAGAATTCCACTTGTGCCATCTGAAGTTAAAGATTACTGAACCCAGACCTGCCTCTAGGCCAAAAAAAAATCTAAATATTGTGTGCATTTCTCCACCCTTGGATTTGTTCTTGACTTGCTAATTAGTGCTGCTTCTGTATATTTGCTTCTGAATTTGGTTCCTGGTTATCAGGCAAATTTAAGAGCTGCTTGAAGCTGCTGAGAGAAAATGCTCCTGCAGGAATAACTCTGCCAGCATCCCCAAATGCAGTAGTCATATAAATACGATTTTATGGCTCGAGAAGGAATTAGCACTGCAAAGAGTTGCTTCTGTTTTGACATATCCCTCCCAGGACATCCATTAGGAAGTGAACATTTAGGTGTTATCTGTTCCTAGAGTAGTCCCTGCACTGCTTGCTGCACTGCTGCTTTTTCCCTATTGAAAGAATTGTAGCCAAGTGGACAGAAAATGGAGTAAATCCTCACATAGGACAGGAAATGACCTTGGTGTGGAGTCATGAGCAGCTGAAGTTAAGACTTTAAAGCTTGAGCCTGGAGTGCTGCCTCCTTCCTGCAGGTACTGATGTGGGAACCTGGTAGGTGCAGCTCTTTTTGGTGTTTTCTGCTCCTCACATTTAACTCTTCTTTTCTTGCAGCCCCAGCTGGAAGCACGTGTGAGGGACATTGCCATAGCAACGAGAAACACAAAAAAGAACAAAAGCCTGTACAGGAATATTCTGATGTATGGTCCCCCTGGCACTGGAAAAACTCTCTTTGCCAAGGTAAAAAAGGGAAAAAAAAAAAACCACCAAAACCCTGCCAAGATTTCTGCCAAATGTGTTCTGAAAATTCCAGGGCTTGGGAAGCCTCCCTGGGCTCAAATCTATTGCTGGGGTGTTGCATAAACATTTTATTTCTGTTGGGGAGGGAGGAAAGGGCAGCCTGCCTGCTCCAGCTCTGAATCAGTGCAGCCGCTTGGATTGTGGTGCTGGGAGGAGCCTTTCCATCTGGAAAAGGCCCTTTGGCAACTGGGATTTGTGGGAATCACAGCAGCAGCCACTTCATATCCACCTCTGTTGGGTTTATGTCCTTGGTTAAATGGGGCTTTGCTGCTGTTGCTGACAGTCCCAGAGCAGGGACAGGCATGGCTCCGTGTGCAGAGACACTGCCAGGATGGTTTTTACTTGGATTCGAGTCAGAATTTGATTTTTTCCATGCTTGTCCACGAGAACTGAGGTTTCATCAACTTTTTAACAGTGACAGATTTGACAAACTGATGCAAGTTGAATTTTTTTCCCCTCTATCAGTACATTAAACCCCTACCCCAGTAATTTTCTGGGAGAATGGCACCTAAAGCTTTCTATGGCACCTGCTGGATTTCTAAAGCCTCCTAGTTTGGGTTTCTAAAGCCAACAGAGATGGACAGAAATTTAAAAAAGAAACAATACACAAGTTAAAATTGGCACTAAGTGATAAAGAGCATAAAGAAGCCAATACCTCCCCTCTGCAAATAACCACAGTGACAGGACTGAACTGCTTGAATTCCCTCTTCATCCTCCATGGCCTTGCAGTGAAAGAAAGGGATTAATTTGCTGGGTTTTGTTTCATTCCAGAAATTAGCTGTGCACTCGGGCATGGATTATGCCATCATGACAGGAGGGGACGTGGCCCCCATGGGCAGGGAAGGGGTCACAGCCATGCACAAACTCTTTGACTGGGCCAACACCAGTAGGAGAGGGTAAGTTGAGCTTTTATTGACTCCTGAATTTGGGTTTTTTGCTCAAAAAATTAAAAAACCCTCACCACAACAGTTCAACCCCACAGCTGCTGTTATTGAGTGAGGTAACACTGAGCAAACACAGAATCTCCTGAAGTTTTCCTGGAATGGGTGAATCCTTGTTAATTAGGAATATTTAAAAAGCTGAAAGCCTTTACTTTTCTGTTCTCTCAAACCCTTTTTACACCAGCTTTTCCAGACCAGTCATAACTTGATTGTCTGATCTCATCAAGCAGGAGACTTCTCCTGCCCACTTGAAAGCTGGGACAAATTTCCTTCAGGGTGATTAATGATCTGACAGTAATTAAAAGATTTGGCACAGATCAGGTGCTCACACTCTGGATGTTCCCTGTTGCAGCTGCTCAGATTTTAAACACTGATAGTATTTAGATCCAGCTTCTTGTTTACTTTTGAATCTCAAGCAGGAGGACTGAATTACAAGAAATAAAAGAGGATAAGAAGGAGACAGACGCTGATGTAAAAATCACAAACACAAAAAAGATCTTTGGCTTTTTCAGTCACCTTTAAAAGCAAATTTTTATCTTCAGGAATAAAATTCACGTTGAGGCTGCATCTTGGCTCCCTGATTTTGTAGGAGTGTGTAGTTAATTTGCTCCTGCCAGTGAAAATGGATTTTTGCAGAGGTAGCTGAGGAGTTGTTTGTCCAAGCGGGATGGTAAAATTTAATATTGAACTTTCACTTTGGGTTTTGTGCTGCTTTGATCTCAGATCTGTAAATGTGACTGCCCAGTGATTTATGTGTTCTCTGATTGCTTCAGATGGACATTATCTTGCAGTGTCTCTTTTAATCCTTGCCTCATTCATCACCTAAATCTTTCCATTTCCCCTTACAAAGAAAAAAAGCAGGGAAATGTCCTGAGGATTTAAATTTTTAAGCTTCTATCCTGAGGAGCTGTAGAAGGGAAGGTGTTAGAATTTAAGTGAGCTTAGAATTTAAGTGAGGAGTTGGAAGAGATGTGAGGATAACTCAGCTGGATGCTTCCATTAAGGAATTCTTTTACAGCACTGCCTGGCTCCGAATTTCTCTGCCCTGCTAAAAATTTCTGTGCATTTCAGCTTCTACAATTCCTGATCAAAGCTTACATGTGTCCATGGAATCAATGTTCTCACCTCCAGTAGCACTGGAGTATTTAAACATATTTAATTCTGAATATCCACCTGTCTTAGCTGTTGCCTTTATTAGCTGGAATTGTGCTAACAGACAGAGAATATTTGGGAGAAGCTGGGGCTGGCTGGGAGATGTTAACAGGCCTGAAATCCCCTGGAAGATAGCTGGCTTTGAAGCTAGGCAAGGAGGTAATACAAGCTGTGACAGCTTTATGAGCAACCTGCTTCTGTTATTGATAAACATCTTTACAGGCTCAGTCCCTTGGGAAGAGCACTGCCCTTGGGTTAGGAGTGAATTTATTTTGGTGAATAATTCATGGGCTTTATTAATTCACTTCTCCACAGGTAGTAAAACCATTACATTGGTGCTGCTGTGGTTTGGGAAAGAAAAAGACCTCACGAAATAACAAAAGCTGGCTGGGGAGAGGAGTCTGGTTTGAGCTTTTCAGAGTGGCATAAGGAAGAAAAAATGGCAGGGAGGTGTCACTGTCACCAAGATTTCTGTATTGTGCCCTTGCACACGTCTCTCTGAAGGGGAGGGAATGCTACAATAGCACTCTGAGACTTCAGCAAGTCTAAATTTCAAATATCCAGCCCTGCCAGCCACAAACTACAAACTGTGCCTATGGAAACTCCCATCTAAATTGAAAAATCAGGAGGAGTTTAAGGTCATGTGCCTTAGCCTTGCTTCAATCTGCTTCTGAGCAGCAGGAAAGAGAACTCCAGAGGCCTGGGGACAGATTTCTGGCCTGAGGTGTGTGCCATTAATCCATTTTTCAGCTGCTGGGCCGGGCCAGGTGCACGATGCCACGGCCAGGTTGGTGCAGCTTGGCTGCGAAACGCTGCCCAAGGAAATGAGGCTGCCTTTGGGTGCTGTGGGTGCCTGGCAGTGGGGCAGGAGGGTGCTGGAGCCAGCTGAGCCTCCCTTACCCTTCTCCTGTCACTGTGTGGTGCTTTCCTTTTGCAGCCTCCTGCTGTTCGTGGACGAGGCGGACGCGTTCCTGAGGAAAAGGGCGACAGTAAGTGCTTGGTGTGTGTCTGCTCCTGCTGCAGGGCCAGCCAGCAGCCTCCTGCCCTCTCAAAAGCTGTTACCTGCCTTCAGTGGGCAAAAATTGAAAGCTGGCAGGTGCCTCAGTGCTCAGCTGATGGCAGAGAAGACAAGAAATGATCATGGCATCACCACCCATCTTTTGCAGGCAGGAATTCTCAGTTTCGAGATGCACAAATGCTGATTTCTTGTCTTATCTTTTAAATACCTCTCATGTATTCTCAATACCCTTAGGATACTTGTAATTCATTAAATCTAATATCTTGACATAGTCCTAATAGTCTGTTAGGCAAAAAAACCTCAAACGTCCTAAAAGCCTCGCCATAAAAACCAAAAAACCCTACATCACCATAAAAAACCAAAATCACCTCTGAAACACATCCTGTAAACTAAAATTAAACCCATCTAAGGGAAAATTCATTTTGTAAAGAATTATAAAACTATCCATTCAAACTCCTCATTAAAATATCTTTATTAAATATGCTAATTTACAAAATCTATAAAATTGTATCTGTGCCCTACATGAATGTACCTTTCAGTGTATTCCACCTTAGCAAATTGTTGCACCACAAAAATCCTTATTAAATCTCAGGATAAAAATCCTTTATCCCTTAACCGTGTCTAACTCTTAATTTTGAGACCAAGGAAGAGGCATCAGTGGCCCAGCCTTGTTGAGGGTTTTACAGCAGGAAAACAGGAAGGGAAAAAAGGCAAATATTGAAGGTTGTTCATGCTGGTACCTTGCAGGGTTTGGGCTTTGTCCCCACATATATTTATCTCTGAAAGTTCTCATTAAAAAACTGCTTTTTGCTACGTGGACAAAGTTACGGCAGCATCTTCCCCTGTGTGAATAATTTGTGTTTCCAAAGTCAGTCACCACCTTGTGCATCCAGTCTGGAGCTGCTGCTTGAATCCCAGTGGTTTATTTAAAGAGGTTGCTTTGAGTGTGTGAGTGAATCCTTTGCTTATTTCCCTGTAAGTGTCACACTGAACTTCCCAGCTAAAATCGCTAAAATTAAATATAATTCCCACTTGGGTCGCTGGCCAGAGCATTGGGTTTGAAATCAAGCAAATCACTGGATGAGCGTGGATAAATCTGGAGTCTCTCTCCTGGAAACTTTATTTCCTAACTTTTTTCCTGGGTGTATAAATTGATTTTTTTTTTCCCTCAAGACGTTACAGTGCTTTGAATTCTGCTGTAATATAAGTGCTTGACAATAACAGAATTCCCTTTGTCCATAATGCTGCTTAAAGCCATGACCTGTCTGCAGTCTCTCAGCAGCTGATCCTCCTCTGGGTTTCTTCCTTGCAGGAGAAAATCAGCGAAGATCTCAGAGCAACTTTAAATGCATTTCTGCACAGAACGGGGCAGCACAGCAACAAGTGAGTATCCACTTTCAGCAGCTGATATTTCCCTGGGTTGAGGAAAGTCTTTAAAGGGTCTCTGGAGTACAAATGGAAGCTGGAAATGATCTGTGCTGCTGAGGGATTAAAAAAAAATCTGCAGAGAATCTCCCCCTTTCAGTTTATGTGCTGAACCTTAGCCCTCCTTCAACTTTTCCTGGCACTTGCAAATCAGAACAGAAGGAAAATTTGTTGCCTGAAACTGGGGCGATATTTGGACATCTCGAGTGTCTTGGTGTTTGTATTTTCTTTCTTGCTAAGTCACTGTTTATAGAAGAGCCCAGGAAAATCACTGCCACAAAAAATTGAGAGTTCATGCTGGCTGGGTGCTTCGTGTTCCCTGGAAAAACACTTCAGTGGTGCTCGTTCCTCTGCTGTGACCCCTTCCCTTCTTGTGCTGGTGTGGGCAGGAGCTTGGAGACAGAGGAGTTTCCATCTGACTCCATTTCTTTCCATCTGACTCCACGTGGGATCTCAGAGCTGTTCCCTCCTCTCTGAGCAGGGCTGAGGTGACAGAGTGTCACTGTCCCCAAGCCCTGCTCCCTTTGTCACCTCCCTTTGTCACTGCTCAGGTTACCCAAAGCCATTTCCTGGCTGTCTGTTATAATAGAGAGGTGACCTTTCCTCCACCTTCCTCAAATAATATTTGATTTTTTTTTTTTTTTTTTTTGGTGTGAACTTTACTTAGTCGTTAAAACTTCTCCTTTCACAATTGAGCCAACAAGAAAAGTTGTCTCTGGCTTTCTGTGGGGAAAGTGAGGATTTTAATGATGAACTCCCCTCAGTGAGGCTGGAATGAAAGACTTTTTAAATAACCTCATGACATTGAAATAAATATCCTGGAGGGTCACAGTTCCAGGACATTTTCTGTCCTTGGGGTCTCTTGAACTTGTTGGAACCAATGCAGCTGTGGCTGATAATTGCTTGTGTGTAGCTCCTCTGTCTCAGAGGTGCCTGGGAAGAGGTGTTTTTCTAAAAGAAATAAATTGCTAGAAAGCAAAGTGTTGATCCTGCAAGAACCTTGGTTTCCCCCTTTGGGAGGAGAGCAAATCTCTCCTGAAATGATACATGGAGCTGCTCTATAAAGCTGTGGTCAGTGTAATTATTGTTATTACATGACATTTGCAAGAATAAACATGATAAATATGCGTCCTGCAAATCAGGGACAGGCAGGGGATGGTTCTTTCTTTTTCCCCTGCTGTTAAATTGCCTTGGAGGAGCTCTGGGGGTGCCTTTTTGGGTGCTGGGGGTGCTCTGCCTCCCCTCAGCAGAGCTGAGCTCTCGTTTGCAGTGAGAGCAATGTTGAGCTGAGCCCTGATTTCAGCTGTGAGCCATTCGAGGACACTGAACGTGCCCTGGTGATTCATGCACTGCTTTTTTACTTCTGAGCAGCCTTATTGCTGCTCTGGGCAAGGAGCAGTCCTGCATCCATGAGTGGGAGCTCACTGGGATGGGGGTAATGGGCCGTGTAAATGGGGCTGCCTTGGTGAGACCCTGAGGAGAGCTCTTCCTTCAGCAGGGAATTGGCACCAGGGGTGGGAATTGCTGCCTTGAAACTTCCCAAAATCATCTTGTGAGGAGAGCTGACTGTCTGAACATCAGGCTGCACAGGCAAGCCTTTAATCCAGGCTTGTGTTTCTGCAAGTCTTTGTTGGTAGAAAAGCCACAGTCTTGTATTGGCCAAATTATCTCCAGAAATGACAGCAGAGAACACGGCCCCTTGTAGCCAATGATTCAACCAGACAGCAAGGACATCAATATTCCAATAGCTGTGCTTAAAAGCCCATTTCAAATTATTAGGCACTGTTAAACTGGTGACATCAATTAAAGCATTAAAGTATTGGCACGGGGAAGAAGCATCATTACAAAGCAATTTTTTAAAAAAAGGGTTTCCAGCTCCAAAATGCAGCAGGACCTCGAGCAGCACATCTGTATCGTGCAGCAGAGCTTGGTCTGCACACATCAGACTGTTCTAAACACATTTTAGTGCATTTTGAGATGCTGTTAAAGCTATTTCTAAGGAATCCAGGTTTTTTTCCACCCGATGAAACATTTTTAATCCCAACCACGGCAGCTCCCGATGTTCAGACTTCGCTCATCGATTTTTATTTTTATGGCTTTGTCAGTCTATCCTTTTTTTTTTTTCTTCTTCTTCTTTTTTTTTTTTTTTCCCCCTAATTCCAGGTTTATGCTTGTTTTAGCAAGCAACCAGCCTGAGCAGTTTGACTGGGCCATCAATGACAGGATAGATGAGATGGTGAACTTCGACCTGCCCCAGCTGGAGGAGCGCGAGCGCCTGGTCAGGATGTATTTCGACCAGCACGTCCTGAAGCCAGCCACGGAGGGCAAGCAGTGAGTGCCCCTCACAACTGTCCCATCTTGGAGAATTCCCTTTCTTTTCTTGCTTTTCCTCATCCCTTTTCCTGTGCATTCTGTATAAACCCCACTTTCAACAAGCAGCACAAGAGCTGGGAGATGCATCTCGCTATTGATGCGATGCCATCCCAGATTTTTTTTTTGTTGTGCCCTTAAATTCAGGAGGCAGTAATGCAAGCAGGAAGCTGTAGGAACTCCTGTGGTGTGGCTGCACATCAACCAAAAGGTTGTTCTGCCTTTCAGGAGGTTGAAGCTGGCCCAGTTTGATTATGGCAAGAAGTGCTCAGAGATTGCCAGGCTGACCGAGGGCATGTCCGGCCGGGAGATCTCCCAGCTTGCCGTGGCGTGGCAGGTGAGTGGGGCTTTCCTCTTTCCTTCCTTCCTTTTCCCTTCAGCACTGGGCTCCTGCCTTCCTTTTCCCTTCCTGCAAGGTTTGAGGGGTTGATTCTGGACTCTCAGATCCCCTCTCCCTGTGAAAGTTTGGTTTGTCCATGGGGTGGTACCAGAGCACTGCTGGCTCTGGGGTGGGCGTTGGAATATCAGCAGAATTCCTCATCCCATAGAGATGAACAGTTTTGATAATCCCTAATGGGAAATCCCTCATGGAATTTAGGTAAATCAGGTGAGTTTGGAGTGAATTTGGGCGGTCCATGCTGGCCACACTCAGCAGAGGAGATCCCTGATGTTGTTGCCCTCATTAGGGCACTAAACCATTTTCCTTCCCTCCTTTCTTCTAAACCTTTTCAGTGCAACTTGAGCTATTAAAGCAACAAAACTAACTGGAATTGGAGCTGAAAAACTAGATATTTCTTCCATACATAAAAATAAGAAATGCAGTCACTTGGAGTACAATTATCCACATGCTAAGCAAGCTTTGGTGGTGTTTTTTTTTTTAATTATGTTTTCACCTAATGTTGTCACAGCTGCCAGTTTCTCGCTGGATTGTGTATTTTCATAAACTAACCTAGAAATATCAACTGGAGGAATGTGCTCCAATTTGTGTGTCATGTAACCTACTCATGTCAGCTTCCTTTCAGGGATTGTAAAAACAAAGTGGCTTTTTGTTTAGTTCTTAAATTTTTAATTTCGTTTAGCAGCTCACAAACATCTCACGAAGTCTGTGCATTTCATTCCTTCTACTACTGGTTTTCCTCCCTTTTAAGGGACAGAAATATTTATCCTTTCTAGTATAAATCAATTTTAATTGCAGTAGTCATGAGCTGAGGTCCAATTTGAGTGCTGTTCTAATTTTATTCTTTGGTAGCACACAGCTGGTTAATTTTCCTGTATCATTTTTGTGATCTTGAATCATATTTCAAAATGTGTGCTGTCATCTGCCCCACGTCTGCGAAAGGCTTTGCTGCCAACTGTTTCCTGTAATAAGAAGTTGTGATAAATGATGCTTTGCTTTTTATCACCCCTTATCAGCAAGTTTGTCATTACTCCCCAGGAATGACCTCAGCTTTTATCATTTCTCCTTTAAGTGCTGGTGAAGGGAGGAGAAAGGTGGGGGTGACTAATTTTCTTTGACAGCTTTTTAAAAATATACCTCGTGCTGCCAGCACTATTAACAAGGTTTGATGTAAAATTGCAGAGTTGCAGCAGGAAGTTGTGCTCCTCTCTGCTCTCATGAAACACTCAAAGGGCTTTGAAAAAAAAAACAAACCAAAACAAAAACCACACGGGAGAGACTGGGGAGAAATATTTGAGTTGGTTGTGTACAGCAAGAAATTTCATCTGTGTTAAAGTCAAAGTTAAAATCAAAGTTAAAATCAAAGGAACCTCATTTCTTGTTGGTCAAAAAGGGGATGGGATGTGCCCAGAAGGGTCAGTGAGAGCACAGGGACTGGACATGAGGGCATCCAGGGTGGGCTGAGAATTGATTTGAGCACTGCCCTGGGAGCTGTTGGTGCTCTGGGAGTTCTTTTTCAGTCACTTGTGATGCCTTAGGGTTTCAGCTTCTCTGTTTCTCATGTATTTGTGATCCTGCAGTTCTTTAGTGCACGACTCTAAACTCCATGTGCAGTGTGAGCTGCTGCCTTCGCGTTTTATTTTCGGACAAAACAATTCCTCTCCAGGCCTGGGAATCAAGGACACCTCAGGCCCTGAGAAATTTAAATAAAAGTGAGTTGAAGAGGAGCAAACTTAGGGTAAATTCCTTCATTAGCTGAAGCTGTAATTGAAGGATTAACCCCCAGTCTGCAAATGGACCAAACTTAGAAAAATGTGACCCGTGGTCCATTTTTTGGAGGAGGAATTTGGAGCTGTGACCCACTGGAGCTTGGCTGGAGCTGCTGTTTCTGCCAGGCAGGGGTGTTTCACTCACCCCCAGCTCATCTCCTGGGTGCTGTTGGTGTTTTAGGCCCTTTTTTAGCTCTGGTGGTTCATTGTAGGTGCCTTTGTGGCTGCTCCAGTGCTCTGGGCAGTCAGGGCAGGTTTAAGGCTGCAGTTTTCAAGCCTTGCTGGCAGTGTTTTCCTGCCTTCCTGCTCTCCTTCCCGTGGTGCTGGTGCACCCCTGTGGATGGCTGTGCTCTGAACTGGGTCAGGGAGCTGAGCAGAGATAAAAATAGCTTGGCAAGATGAGTTAACTGCATAGCTCCAGTGTTCAGGGGAGGTAGGGGCTGCAGGAACCAGGAACTGACTCCAAAAATTCCATTCCAGGCTTCCCTCAGCTGGATGCAGCAGCTGCAGGGTACCACAGACACTCTGTATTCCTTGCATCTCATATCAATATATCATTTTTGGTCTTTTAATTCCCTTTTAATTCAAGGTGCTGCCTGCCAAAGGTGGGAAATATTCTGCTTACAGAATATCCTGAGCTGGGAAAACCCCACAGGGATCATTTGAGTCCATCTCTGGGCCCTGCAGGGGTCAAACCCCACAATCCCACCCCGTGCCTGATGTGAGCAGCCCCTTCCTCAATGCACACCTGAGCTTTAATCCTGTGTTGGTGTGGCCCTGATGGAGTTTGGGAGCCTCTGGGATCATCTTCCCTCTCCAGAACTGCATCCCACAGATGGTTTGAGGGAATCCTGCAGCTTTAGGAGGTGAAAGCATCCCAGCCATCAGCTCTTCCCTGGGACAGCAGCAGTGACCACTCTGTCCTGTGCCCTTTCAGTCACTTCCCACGAGGATTCTCCTGCCAATACTGCCTTGAAAAACCCATCTCAGTTAAACTGAGCAATAGCTGCAGCTTTCAGAGGCTTAACTCCACCATAAACTGGATTTGAGATGGATTGGCTGTCGTTTACATGGAGTTTTAGCCCACTGCTGTTTCAGTCTGGCTCTGTCTGTCCTGAATTTACCAACAGGGGAGGAAAAAAAAAAAAAAAGAAAAATAAGATGCAGAAAAGCCAAGAGTGTAACCTCTAGCACTGGGAAAAAATATTGCTGTCTGGCAGAGCTAACAGTGTGCGTGCTAGAAATCCATTTTAATCTCTTCTGCAGGAGACTGAGCATTCCCTTTTGTCCTTGTGCTTTTCCATTGCCCTTTCTGGCTCTAGAATGGACTGGATGCGTTTTCACCTTAAAAAATTCCCCTCAGCTCTTGTTTATAGTCGTGTGCACGCTTCCCAGCACTGTACTCAAACCTGCTGATGTGCTTTAGATAAAATGTCACAACCAAAAAGCAACCTTTCACTATTCCAAGCTGTAATCTTGGAAAATTGTTTTGGCAGCGCTTCAGGAGAATTCCCAGGAGTTTTATGTCCCAGTGTGAGCTTCCTGTCATTTCCTTGCCTTTTATGCCACTGACATAAATGCCTTTATTTTTTTTTTATCTCCCTGAACGTTGTTTATATTTTAAAAATAGCTGTTGTATTTTTATGGGGGATTTTTTCTTTTTTTTTTTTTTCTAAATCAGGCTATTTTCATTATAAATGGGATTCAGATGATGATACAGAGGAGTCTGGCCAGGTTAAAATAAACCACGAGTCTTGGCTGAAATGAAGCATGAGGTCATTTAGGCTGGACTTGTCATCTGTTCCATCCCCACCAAACAAAATTATTTCATAATTGGGTTTGGGGGATAAAACAGGAATTGCTACACTGGAGAAAATGAGTTAAAATTCGTCCGTGCAGGAGGCAGAGGTATGAATATAAATGAAGCTTGGTACCATTTTTGTGTGTGTGTGTGCAAGCTGCTCCCAGAAGGGGCAGCTGCTTCTCCCATTTGCTTTCTTGACAGCGAGGGCCTAAGGCTTTCTAAAAATAGAGAGTCATTGAGAAAATCAACAGAGCATGAACTGCACAGCTTTGCAGGAGGTTCCACACTGGGCTGGATGGGCTGTGCAGTGGTGGGGAGGAGGGCAGGCGAGGCATCCTTCCCCTCTGAGCTCTGCAAGCACAAAAATGCATCCCAGGAAAGAGCTTCTTTAATCTTAAAACACCCCCCCGGGGCTGCAGTTAAAAATAAAAAAGGCGAAGGGGGGTGAGGGAGGTCTGAATTAACCTTTCCAGTGTTGCCCTTTTGCAGAGAGGACAGGAGAGGTGCTGTGGGGATTTTTGGCAGGTTGGGGATGCTCGGTGCCGAGGAGGATCCTGCTCAGGCAGTGAGTGCAGCACAGGAGCCTCTGTGCAGAGAGAATTCTCTATTTCCAGCCCTGCTCCTTTCTCTGCACTCCCTCCCCCAGGCCCAGTGTTCACTCCTGGTTTGAAGCAGGAGCACCAGCCTGACTCGTCAGTGCTGCCTGCAGGAAGGATTTGCACAGGGGAAGGGTTTGATGCTGCTCGCAGGAAAAACCTGCCAGCCCTGGTGGCTTGTGAGACCTTTGGTGATCCAACCAGTTCTCAAAAAAACCGAAAAAGGGATGGAAAGTGGCTTAGAGGAGCCTGAAAAATCAACCTGGGTACCCTTTTTTGATCATTTCTGGCAATAATTCTTGCTCCTGCAGTGAGGTAGCAGTGATGGAATGGGCAGCTGTGGTGACAGAGCAGCGGCTCCACCTGGGCTTTGTCTTCTGCCCCGTGGCCATCCCTGGGCAGTGGAGGTGTAAAAGGGTCACACCTGAGTTTGTTCCCGTGCTGCTGTTGCTGCCAGCCTCGTTCCCTGCTGGAATTGATGTTTTGCACCGTCAATAATTGATGGAGGCTGTGCGTGACGCCTCAGGATCATCACACTGCAGCGAAATCCAAGTTCATGTTCCTCGCCAGGCTGGGGGACAGAGGGGTCAGCATGTGACAGTCCAGGGTGTGGGGACAGGTTTGGGGCTCTTAGGACCAGGACGGCCGTGGGGGGCTGCAGGACGGCCGTGGGGGGCTGCAGGACGGCCGTGGGGCACTGTAGGATGGCCGTGGGGAGCTGTAGGATGGCTGTAGAGGGCTGTAGGATGGCTGTGGGGTGCTGTAGGATGGCCGTGGGGAGCTGTGGGGCGCTGTAGGATGGCCGTGGGGAGCTCCCACCCCTCATCCCAAGCTCCCTCATCCCCTGAGCATGGCACAGGAGCACTTGCAGAGGGAGGAACCAGATTTAGAACTCTGCAGCTCGGGGGCTGCTCTGTTACCTTGGAGATGGGTGCAGCTGACAGCACAAGCTCCTTCCCTTGCTGGGAGGGACCGGCTGTGCTGGCATCTGCAGGATGGCCAGGCTGAGCCCCAGCTGTCCTGTGTGTCCCCTTCTCAAGGGACATCCCTGTGCTCTGTTCCCCTCTGGGCTGTTTGAGGCTGGCAGGAGTTGCCAGCCCTTTCCCCCAAGGAGCTGTGGGCACCTTGGTGCTGCCTCTCACCAGCTCCAGGAGCCTTTTCCAGCAGGACTGGGGCACAGGAGCGGTGCAGGGGACATTCCTGCAGGATCAGTGCACATTAAACACTGTTTTAGAGGCACCACCTTGCCCGTGTTCCCCCCAGCACTGACATTCAGACATTTTTCTGTTGCCTTGGATGGAGTCCTTCCATCAGCCCCCTGCACCCACCTCTCTTCACCTTATTGTCTTCACTCTTTTAGGGCAGGAGAGGGAATTGAAATGAGCCAAGAGTGGGGCCTTTTCTGCTGGAAACGGGGGTTGATTCCCAGGAAATCCAGAGCTGGGCAGAGCCGCTCGTTCCAAGCACCGCTTGGAACGAGGGGGAAACGAGGGAGAAATGGTGCATGGAGGAGAGAACAACAGAGAGGGAGCAGTCTGAGCTGTCCCCTGATGCCAGGAAATGCCACCCCTGAGCTGTCTGAGGTGTCCTTGTCCCCACAGGCAGCAGCCTACGCCTCCGAGGACGGGGTGCTCACCGAGGCCATGATCGACGCCCGCGTGGCCGACGCGGTGCAGCAGCACCGGCAGAAGATGGAGTGGCTGAAAACAGAAGGTGCCGAGGCCAACAGAGGGACTGCCAGGAACCCCCTGCTGCCTTTCCCCAAAGGGACAGCCGTGTGAGGGGAGCCTGCAGGGCTCCACGGGAGGAGGGAGAGCTCGGGAGGGGCGAAGGTTTGGTGGGATCAGCCGTGGAGAGCAGCGTGTGGCCCCTGGGTGCCAGGGAGGGGCTGCTGCTTCAGGCACCAGAAAAACAAAAGTGGTTTCAATAAGGGAGAAGCAACTGAATTAAAGGACCTCTTGCTGAAACACCACTTGGCTGTGTTGATCTCTGTGGTCCTGCTGGACAGGCACAAAGCCCAAATCCTTCTGAGCCCTTTCTGCAGTGTCCCAGCACCAAGGGCCTGGGGGAATCCAGGGATTGTCCATCCTGACACTCCCATACATTTCAGTTTGTAGGGTTTGTGCTCCAGCAGAGGCGTTTTGGTGCATGGCATCCCTGGAGTTGCCTTTCAGAGTCTCAGAGGAAATTTTTCTTAAAAAAGTGGATTTTGGGGGGGATCCACTGGTTGAGTTGGACTCAGCACAGGTGCTCTGAGAGCAGCCTTACATATTTTTCCCCCAATTAAACCGCTTTCCTCTGTGAAAAGTTTGGGGCACACAGATCCTGCATGGGCTGAAGAGAGAGAGAGATGAGTGGGGTTTGTTTGCTCCCAGTGCTGCCATCCTGCTGCTCTTGCCACACCACTTTCCTGCTGCATTTCTGCCACAGCTGAGAAGATGTGCCACTGTCAAGCCCTGAGCACGAGCCTGACTTGATGAGATGACATTTGTTCTTCTTCTGTGCATGAGAGACAGGTTAGAAAATCTCCTGATTTATTTTTTTTTCTGCGTTTGAACTGGATTTGAACTCTGTGCTCTGCTCTGAGGCCTCTCCTGTAGCTACACAGCACGAGCACGTTGGCCTGACCTAATTCTGTGCCCTTGAGTACCTCGCTGAGCTGTTCTCCTCACACAGGAGCTGACACCAGCCCCACTTTGTCCATTCCAGAGCTGCCTGAGCTCTGAGTGTTCCCTGGCAGGAGCTGGTGAGCTCAGGAGCAGAGCCCTGGCCTTGTGGGACACCAGGAAATCATTCCTGAGGCTGCAAACCCCCAGCATCCCCCACAATAACTCCCTGGGATTTTCCCCTGGTAAAATATAAAATTCCCTGGGATTTTCCCCTGGCAGAATGTGGAGAGGAACTTCAGGAGCTGCTCCTTTGGTGAGGTTTCCCATTTTTGAGGCCCTCTGCCACTCACCTGGTGCCAGGTGCATTGCCCAAACCACACATTTGATGTTCAGCATGACTAAAATCAACTCAAACCCCCCCTTTTTCTCCCTTCCCTTTCAGCCTAGGTGTAGCTGTCCTTCAATCCCCTCCTCAGGATTAGCTATTCCAGGCTTTCCCAGTTTTTACTGGAATTCTTTCTGTCCAGCCCCAGGCGATGGGAGCTGAGCTCTGCTCAACCCCTCAGCTAAGGGATGATGTGAGGGAGCTCTGCTGCACCACAACCCTTCAATTCCTCCCCCAGGCCTCTCCCTGGAGCCCAGGGGGGCAGAGAGGTGCTCTGCCTTGTGCTGTGTGTGCTGCTGCCAGGGGCTGGGGTGGAGCTGTGTGACACGCACTGAAGCTGCTGCCTCAGCTCCTTGCTGAGATTCCTGCTGCAGATGGAATCAGGGCCCTGATGGAAGCAGGGGGAGCACCAGGCTCTGGCCAGCAGGGATTGAGAGCAACTTTTGGATTTCCAGGACACTGAAGTGGGCCTGAAAGAATAATCCTGACATGATGAGCTGGGCAGAGCTTTGTGCTGCAGGCTCCTGTGCAAGCCTGGTGCTGTTGGGATCCCAGCAGCTCCCAAGGTCCCTGTACAGCCCCTGGAAAGTTTGTGCAGCACCTGTGGGGCTGAAATCCCTGGGGAATTCATCCATCATCCTTCCCAGAGGTGGCTCTGGGCACATCCTCCCTATCCCCTTTGGAGAAATCCTTGTTTGTGCAGGGTCTGGAGTCCAGGGGCACGCCTGCCCTTGGATCCAGGATTGTCCCAGCTCCTGCTGAGTGAGGGATGTCCCACATCCCACCTGGGATACACAGGGAGAGATCACACCCAGCCTGGGGAAACAGGAGGAGGAGGAGCAGGGAAAAACAGAGCTGGAGCCTGGTTGAGGAGACTTGGGGTGCTCCATGTGCCAGGTGGGCAGTGCAGAGGGCCAGAGGGGCTCTGGGCACTTTGTTCTCCTTGGATTCATTCTTCCAGCCCTGTTGTTTCACCTCTCCCCAGTGCATGGAAAGAAAGGCACAGACTTGAGCACGCTGATGCTGTTTGTCCTTGGTGACACTTTTTATTTCCACAGGAAATACAGTTCTCCATCCACTCCCACACTTTTCCTTCCTTCTTTCCTTCCTTCTTCCACACTTTATGCTGTTTTTTCATCCCTGTTGCTCCCCACTCTCCCCATCCTGCCTTCCCAAGCCATTCCTTGCCCCTCTCCTGGCCACCAGCGAGGTGATTCCATGCCCTGCTGCCCACTCCACACCTGGAGCTGTTGCTGTCACTGCTGCTGCTCCTGTGGGATGTGACAGGAAGGGACAGGCTCCCTGTCACCCTGAATTCCTGCCCCATCCCAGATTTCAATGCAGGGATCTGTCCCTGGCTGCCTGTCAGCTCTGGTGTCGCTGATATGTCACCCAAGAGGTGACACCCAGCTAATCCAACCCTCCAGCAGGGCCAGAGCATGGCAACCCCAAGCTGAGGTGATCTCCTGTGCTGACACTGAGCTATGAGCCAGCAGCACTTTATTAAAATGATATTTTGTGCTGGAGAGCAAATCCCAGAGCGGATGGATCCGTGGGCAATCCATCACTCCCATCCTGGCTGCTGCCAAACGTGGCCCTGGTGCCTCAGGTTCACAGCCTGGCCAGCTCTGGCTGCTCCCAGGTGCCGTCCTTTGAAGGATTTGTGTGGGATGGGAAAGGCTGGGAGGGGATTCCCGTGGTGGCAGCACAGGGATGTGATCTCCCTGTCCCTGCTCTGGGCCTTGGCAAGGTGCGAATTCCCCAGGAAACGCTGCCCTGCCGACCTCTGGTTGTGTTTGGGGTGGAGAAAAACCGCTCAGGATCTTTTATGAGGTTTTGTGTCGGGGTTTTTTTCTGCTCTGCTTTGTCTGCACCGAGCCTGGGGCGTGCCCAGCTGTGCCCAGCTGTGCCCAGATGTGCCCAGACCGGTGGAACGAGTCCTGCAGCAACATCTTGGTGCAGGATTGGAGCCCCAGGCAGGGTCAGAGCTGCTCTGTGTGGGTGCTGCTGTGCCAGCAAGGAGCACAGTGAGGGATGCTGGAGAACTGGTTCAGGGTGGCAGATTTCAGATTATTTCGGATTTCAGTACTGCTGGAATGGGAAATGATCCCACTTTTCCTTCCCTGTGCCAAAGGCCTGAGATTCCTGTGCTTTTCCTGCTTTTCCAGGAACTGGGCATGAGAGGCTCTGCCTACACCCACAATTAAACAGTGAAATATTTTATCTTGCTTTAAAATCAGTTTTGGATTTTGGAGTTTCTCTGTTACCCCAGCGAGGAGGAGCCAAGCAGGTGAAATTCTGTCCCAGAACCTGGGGGGAATCACCCAGCCCTGCTCCAGAGGCCAGGACAGCTCTGCCCACCCTCCCCAGCCCTGTTTGCACCTCCTGCTCTCACCCCCTGCCCAAAACTGGGGATCTGCTGCTCTGGGGGTGCCCCAAGCTCTGCCCAGGGAGGGTTCAAAGGGTTGGAAAAAAACACTCAGATGCAAAACATGCAAAAAACTATTTTACTGACAAACAGCAAAGGACGGGCTTAGTTCCAGGAGCTGGACTGGTTCTCTATTGTACAAACATCTTATTGAAAGGGAAGGAATGGCTGAAATACACTCGACTCGTTGACCCAAATAAAATCACAGTGTGCTTTTTCTATTGCCTCCCCCACCCCGAGCTCTCTGCACCTTCAGCTGCTCCCTCAGCACAGGCTGTCACCCCTCCAGCCACTGGAGAGCACCAAGCCCTGGGTGAAATCTGCCTGTGCAAGTGGTATTTAATAATTTTAAAAAAAAAATAATAAAATTAGCCATTATTGCTTTTCAACCACAGTAGAGATTATTCTGTGATTAGACTCGGAGCAGAGTTTAATCTCTCTCTCTCTCTGGTAGTCTGGGCTGTGCCTCTCCCTGCCCGATTCGTGCAGGAGTGGTTTGGGTGCAGGAAAAATAAAGAAAAGAAGGATTAACAATCGGGGAAAACAGCACTCCAAGCTCTGCCTTGGTGTTTCACAAGTGAAAAACCTCCCTAAAGTGAGTGCAGGGCTTCCTGTGCCTCGGTGTGAGCTGGGGCTGAGCCAGCCTGGGAATCCCAGGAGGGGCCAGAAACTGGGAACCCCTTTGGAAGAGAAATGGGAACCCCTTTGGAGGAGAAATGGGAACCCCTTTGGAAGAGAAATGGGAACCCCTTTGGAAGAGAAATGAGTGCAGATGGTGCCAAAGGAGGGACAGGCTCCATGCAGGGGACAATGGTGACACACAGAGCTCTGGACACACGGACACACACCCAGAGCAGGGTCCCCAGAGCCCAGGCAGGGTGAGCAGCTCCTCCTGACTCTGCCACAGCTCTCCTCTCCTCTCCTCTCCTCTCCTCTC
>VZSR01003801.1:4353488-4374541 GCA_013398615.1 Brachypodius melanocephalos | reverse complement strand
GAGAGATCCCCAGTTTTATTTATTTAAACCCATTTGAAGGATATGCTGGTCTTGCTGACTGGGGAAGGATGTTCTGAATGTTCTGAAGGTCCTGAGAACAAGAAAAGCCACAAAACCAAGAGTGGCTCGTGTGAAAGAGACTCCAAAGTAGGAGTGAGCAGGGCTCTGCTGCCCTGAGCCTCAGGGATGGGATCTGCAGAGGGATGGAAACCCCAAAACGTGCTTGGCAAAGATCTGCCCACACAGGAGCAGCATCCAAAAAAAACCCCCAAAAAGCTATCTAATCCATCCAGAAAGTCAAAAAAAGCAAGAAAAGTGCTGACAAAACACAAATCAGTGTGTTTGGAAAGGAGGAGATGGCACCCAGGGAGGAATGTGAATTTTAAAGCCAACTCTTCCCACCCTCTGGAAGCTGGGGAATATCCCAGAGAGCTGAGAACTCTCCCTGGCAGCAGAAATTCTCCTTCCTCACAGTCTGTGTCCACGGGGTGTGAACCCTCCCCTGCTCAGATCCACTAAAGAGGGAAGAGGCAGCTCCAGACCTCAAAAAAATCCTTCAGCACTGATTTTCCACCAGTCTCCAGCACACAAATATTTCTATCCCACCTTGCTCTTAAAGGAAAACCCCATTCTTTGTCCCTTTAATTTAAATGTTTCTCTTGAGATTTGACACAGAAAAAACCCTCTGACCTCGTGTTTAGCCGGTTTTACACATAAATATCTTGGTGTGTATAAATGTGTATCTCAAAGGCAAGAAGCCCATAAAATTCTGTATAAACTGAGTTTTGTTGGGGATTTCAGTGCTGAAGGAGCATGTGGAGAAAAAGCATTTCTGTAAATCATCAAATTTTCAGTAAGCTGCAAGTTCAATGAGAAGTGACATGTCAAGAGTTCTAATTAATCTCTAATTAATCCCACAGCTGTAAATCCCCATACACACACAAACCAGAGGTGAAAACATCCTGCGTGGGGTTTTTTCTGCCTTTCTACGAAATAACAACCGAGAACTCTGGGGAGGACGAATTAAGTTGAAAGTAGGAAACATTTCCAATTTTTAAAACATTTTTACCTCGCCACAGAGCAGAGGAAGGAAAACTTTGCTCCAAACACTCAGCACTGGGTTTGCTTGGAATGTCTTTTTTTAAAGGGATCAACCAAAGCAGTTCCTACAGAACCATCTCCTTCCTTTGGCTCTAAAAAATCCCCATGGAAACAGAGATGGGATCAGGCAAATGAGGAGGAGCAGAAATCCTTCAAATACAGAATCTTCAAGAATAAAATGGGACAGGACCAGGGAACTGGGAAAGAAACTCTGCAAAAACCTCATCACAACTGCTGCTCCAGCTCCCCATCCCCTTGTTCTGATCTCTGCAGGATTTGTGCTTTAAGTGTTTTTTAACAGACAAACAAAAAAGAAACCCCAAAAACAAAACAAAACAAAACAAAACAAAACAAAACAAAACAAAACAAAACAAAACAAAACAAAACAAACAAACAAAGAGGCCCCACAACCAAAAAATCCACAAAACCCCAAAACCAAACCAAACCCAGCCTTGCTTGTTCTGATCTCCATGGAATTTCTGCTTTCGGTGTTTTTTAACAGACAAAAACAAAACAAAACAAAACCCCAAAACCCCACAAACCACCACCACCAAAAAAAAAACCCCAAAACCAAAAACAACCCCCAAAAACTCCCAAAACAAAACCCACCCTTGCTTGTTCTGATCTCTACAGAATTTTTGCTTTAAGTGTTTTTAACAGACAAAAAAAAAAATTCAACGGAAAAACCCACAAAAAAACTCCAAAACCAACCCAAACCCACCCTTGCTTGTTCTGATCTCCACAAAATTTCTGCTTTAAGTGTTTTTAACAGACAAAAAATATCCAAATAACCATCAAAAAGCAGCCCAGCAGAGGTCCTGGTGGGTGCTCAAAGCTCCCCAGGACCCCAGCAGGACGCAGTGACCCATTTGGAGGGTGGCCAGGGAGGGCTGCTGGCACAGGGCTGAGTTTCAGCACAAAGCACAGCTCAGCCAAGCCCAGCTCCCAGGAGGGCAGAGGTTTAAATTTTCTCTCAGGGTCTGAGTCAAACCTCAGCGTTTGCAGCTGCCAAGGAGCATTTTCCCAGCGTGGATTCGCAGTTTGCAGGTGTGGAACTCGCAAATGATTCCCTTTTAAAATGTGGTTTTTGTGGTCCCTGGAAGAGGTGAAGCAGCATCAGCGCAGGACTCACCACAACCCTGCCCAAGCTGTCTGCACTGAGTGGGGAACATTTCAAAATCCTGGCACTGAATTCCTGCACAACAAATGAAAGTTCAGGAGAAACGAGGTGATTCCTGTCAGAATGTGACAGAATGAGAGAAGGCAGGAGCACAAACACCTCCAAGGTGATGCTCACAAAGTTGTCCTCAGGTCCTCCCAGTTTTTAAAGAACCTGCTTTGCTCCAAATCATTTACATTCTTAAAAAAAAAAAAATCAACTTTCAAACATTTTCTTGCCTGAAAGCAGCCACACTTTACCAGTCACACTCTGCAAGGGGAATAATTTGGTTTTATTTTCACTTTTATCAGTGTGAGCAGACAGAACTCGGAGCTTTTGCTCTATTTTATTCACACCCTCGTTCTCTGGGGTTTGAGCTGTGTTTACTTTTGCTCTAAAGGAGGAAAATGCTTCCATCCAAAACGACTTTGGTTCAAAAAACCCCAGCTTGAAATGATTTCTGTTGACTGGAGTTTGCCCCAAATTCCCTAAATCCAATGGGCTCTAAAGCCTCACAGGCTCATCCACCTCACACAAATATTCCATGTTTTACCTCAAAAAGAACAGCCACACTTCCTCACCTTCCATTTTGAAAACAGATAAACTTACAGGGTTTTTTTAATTATTATTTTTATTGGATGCTTCCAACTTTATAGCTAATAATATACAGATACTCAGTTTTTTCATTGTTCCATTCACATCCTCACAGGATTCAGCCATTCTGTCACATTAAAATTTAAAAAAAAAAAAAAAAAAGCACAACTGAAATAAAATAAATCCATCAGCTGGAAAAATACATTATAAACTTATATTCAAGAAAAATTCTCTTTATAATTAAAAACCTACTCGTAATAATTAAAGTAGGATTTAAAGAAAAAAAACAAAAAACAAAAACAAACCCTTGATTTTAATTTTTAAATAGGTGGCCTTTGTGTATATTTTTAAATCATTTTATATGTACAAGCCCAACCAGTATCTCTGCCTGCCTGTGACAGAATACCTGAAAACAAACAAACAAACAAACAAACAAAAAGACACTGAAAAGGAGTTTTTAAACAAACAAATAAACAAACAGAAGATCGATATTCATTTTCCAAGAAAATACAGTATAATCAGAACTTGAAACACATGCTTCCCTCATCTGGATTAAGGCCTAAGAGACAGAGGTGCTTTAATAAAAGCAGACAGTATGAAGAAAAGTCCTTCCACTTTTCTCTTCAAATTCCTGTAACAGCTCATCTATTTCGTTTTCCATGTCTTCTGTGTGCTGTATCTGGAAGAGAAAAGAATTCTGAGCAACCAAGCTCTGAGGATTTGATGTCTAGAAAACTGCAATAATTTTTTTTTTTTTTTTTAAATTTACTGGGGTATCTAACTGGGCAAGCTGTACCCAGCAGGGCTTTATTGCACTTTATGGAGATTCCCAGCATTCCCAAAGGTGCAGAAATTCTGTTTTTATGTTTATCTGCAGCTCCCAGCCCACCCAGGTGGCATTTCAGGAGGACTTTGTTGAGTGGGCACCGTCCCTCCTCCCCAGTTGAGCCTCCAGAATAGCTCCAGGCCCAGGGAACAGCAGATGGCTGAGATTTCAACTCCTGGAACCCTCTTTAGGCTCCTCGGATCTGGAAAGGACTTGAGAGCAGAATAAATCACCCAGGCTGGAGGCAGAACCTGCCAGGGATGGTGAACTCCTCAACCCTGGAGCGGGACAGAACACAGGACCTTCCTCTGCTGCCACCACACTGAGCGCAGCTCTTCTTTAATTCTGGTTTTTAGTTCAGTGTGGTAAAATAAAAATATTTTTAAGGCTGTTTGGGTTCAGAATGCAACCCTCTCATTGAAATCCCACCCAATCAGAGGTGCTTTGAAGGGAGTTCACTCTGCAAACCACCAGCTCAGTTAAATCCATCCATTTTTTCTCTGAGAACGAGCAGGAGAACGTGGGAATTTTGCATCTTGACACAGATTTTACTGCACCAACTGCAAAATGCAGGAGCTTTATGGAGCAGCAAGCAAAGGCCAGCCCCTGAGCAGCCAGCTGGGTGCAAGGCACCCCCAGGATTGCTGATTTTCCTCTTTACTTACACACTGGCAGAGCTCACAGATGAGGAAAGCACCCAGCGTTGCCTCTTCGTGGTTATCCTGGATGTCTACGTTGATCACGTGCACTGGCTGACACGTCTCCTGCTCTCTGGAATTTAAATCTGGTGGAAGCAAAGCACAGCAGCAAAACTTGGGGTGAAACAGGACTGTATTTTTAAAAACATGGGGTAAGTTTTTTTAAAATAGAGGTGTTGTCGCATTCAAATTTTCCCAAGTACTTTTTAGAATTTATTTAATGTTGTCTTAATAATCCTCTTTATTTCAAAAAACCATATTAATTTAGATTTGTGAAAGGGTCATGGCATTCTGTTTTCCCTGCTCAAAAGAAGTTATTGCTCCTCTTACTTTGACAATCCTTAAAGATGAAGAATCTCAAAAGTCAAGGATTTGGAGTTTTCTCACCTGGAGGGTTTTAACCGCTCATTTTTTTTAAAAAAAGCACCACACATCCAACCCTTTGAACTGCAAGGTGAACTCCTTGTCACATTAGAAAATTCTATTTTAACATGCCCCATTTACTAACAAGGGTGAAAAAAAAAATTTTCCTGCAAGTGCACACGTGTTACTGCTGTGCCTCCCTAACGTTTCCTTCCTTCTACATCCAGTTTTTAATCTCTCCTCCCTCCACTCTGCCCCTTCCATTTGCCAAACCTGTTTAAAAACCTCATCCTTCACATCCAGAGCCATTTGGGCCAAGGGTGAAGGGCATTGTGAAGGTAGAGGGCTGGGAAATTTCCAAGTGGTTGCTCTTCCCTTCCTCACATCTAAAAAGGCAGAGTGAGAGCTGCTTTCCATCTGAGACAGGCTGAGGATGCCCTCAAGGACCAGGGCAGCTGCTCTCAGAATTCACCCACACATTCCAAACCCTTCACCTGAGCATCCAGAGCCCTGGCAGAGCCCACGGGGATCCTGGAATTGGGACATGACCACTGAGGAGGCAAAGTGACAACCTTGAGTGACACCAGGTCACTTGGGTGGTGCTTCAGTGAGGAGGAAACTCCTCAAAGCTCACACCAACTGCACCCAGTTCCCATGGATGCCCTGTGCTGTGCCCATGAGGAGCTGGATCCCCAGCTGAGATCCCTCTGACTCCTTTCAGCACATTTGCAGAGTTCTCCACGCTCAGGGAGCTTCTCCACCTATACAGGAGGTGTTTAACGGGGATAAACTGCTTGGGAGCTCTGCAGCTGCATCAGGAGCACAGCCCAGACTTGTCTTCCCACCAGCTCATCCCAATTTGTTCAGTTTTTGAGATGCATGAGCATTTCCCAAACAAACATGGGGTTTTTCTACAAATTCCCTTCTTCCCTACGCACACTCTGCGTGGCTGCCAGCACCTTTTGGGGACAAGCCATCACTTCTCTGGTGCTAAATCCACAGCAAGAACTGCGAGCTCTTGTCCTCACTGGTGTTCTGTTGGAATTCTGGAAAACCAACAGTGTTCCAGTAGTTGGAGCAGACAGAGAGGAGGTTTCCAGATTTGTGCAGGACTTTAGGGAGGAGGAAAATTAAAAACAAAACAAAACAAAACACTTCAAGTTAACTTGGTTTATCAGTTCGAGCTCCTTACCTTCTACTACTTGATCATAGACTCTTTCTTCACACGTTAGGATCAAGTCAAAAACGTCTTTGCAGTTCTGGAATCTTTCTGGTCGTGGCTTGATCCTCTTATTTCTGTCCAACATGTGTAAAATTCCATTCTGTGTGTATCTGAAGGCGCTTGAGTTAAGTATCTTGACTTGAAGGAAAGTCATGGTTTTGAGCAAACGACCACCACAAGGTAAATTATGAACGTTATCTTTAAAATAAAAAAAAACCCTATTCTGTTTGCAAATCTAAAAATCAGTGACCACTCAAGATTCCAAAGGTGAGTGCAATCCCCATCATGCAGCTGCTTTTCACAGACCTGGCACCATAGCTTTAAAAGGCCCTCAGGACAAGAACTTTTCTTGGGCAACCGTTTTTATACCCATAAATACTCCCAACCCCCTGTGCTGTTCTTTTTAACAAGGGATTTAAAGGGATTTAAAGGAATGTCCTACATTTCTTTCAGCCCCTCACTTCAGGGGCCTGGCTCTTCAAAGGCCATCCCGAGGTGCTGCAGGTGCCACCTGCACAAAGCCCTGCCTGGAAATGTGGATTTATGCAACCCAAACTCCAAAGGGAGCCAAAGAAACCACGGAAGCACATCCCATAAAAAGCTCCCGAGATGCAGAAATGGGAAGGAATGAAGAAAAACACTGACTTTGTGCCTGTCAGAGCTTCATCACTGTGTCAGAGGAATCTGTGATGCTGCTTGGAGCTATATTTATGCTGCTGCTGTAACCTCGAGGCTCTGATTTCACATCCTGGAGTCCCTTTCCAGGCAGGATTCTCTAATCCCACTGTTTTCCACCCTTCTGGGACGTGCAGTTTCATTGGGACCACTCCAGGCTTGACTGTCACCTAAACCTGCTGGGCTTGAGGAAAACCAAACTCCCTCTGAAGGCAAAATTGGGAAAACCAGGAAAGGTTTGGATTGAGAAAGCCTGGAAGGGGATGCTCTCTTCCTGCCTTTAGCACAGCTGTAATTTTTAGCCATCTAAGGAGATATTTTCACAATGGAACAGTAAGGATAACAGCCTGTAATTTCTTCAGACAACAATTCTGAGAAGGAAACAATTCCCATCGTTTGTAGCAATATGTAAGAGGTCATCAGGGCTTATTTCTCTGCTGAAAAGGTGACAGACATGCATTTCTTTTCAGAAAACACTCCCTACTATTTTTGAAACAGAAGACCAAAAATGTCCTGCCTACCTTTTAGCAGGAGCTCAAATTCCACTGCCCAGATGTGCACCTGTGCTCCTGTTCAAGCCAACAGCCCCCAAAGCTTTTAAACCCTTCAAGAGTTTAACTTCTGTGAAAAACTAAACCCAGCTTTCCACCTACTTCGTGTTGAGAACAGATTCAGCTCTTCTGTGTGTCTGCATCACTGCACTTCAACTACTTGTAATTTCAATTTTGCACCAGGAACTGACTGATAGGTTGTTTATCACAATTAAATGTTGTCAATTAACCTGACTTCTGCTGCATTTCGTTTCTCCACGTCACTCCCAAGGCTTTTTTACTCTTCTTTCCCTAAAGATTCCTCCTTGTATTATTAAGGAATTGTCCTTTACAGCCCAAAGCTCTCACCAGCAGCTCTTGCACACCTCTGAACTCTCCTAGGGTTTGTCACGTTTGGGAAAAAAATCCCAAAAAAACAATTGGATGGAGCCATCTCAGACCTCGGGTTATTTGCAGAGCAGAAAAATGAGTCCGTTTTCCAAATACCACTTCCAAAATATCTGCCATTTCCAAAATCTGCCAACATCTGCCCGCGTGGCTCTGCTCAGTGGGAAGGGGAGCCCTTCCCGGGCTCTGCACTCCTCATTTCTACATCAAGCAGTTCAAGGCTCGGGGTGGGGGGAAGAGAGAAGAAAATAAAATCCACAACATCCCACACACTTTTTTGGGTTCTCTTTTTTCCCTTTCTAGGATAAAATGTTGCTGGCATCTGTCCCCTCGCTTTCCTGAGTGAGCCTGGAGACAGAATTACGCAGATTCCCAAACCCACACAAGATTTCTGCTTCACAGCCCAGCTCTCTGCTGCCAACTTACAGCTATTTTTTATATATTTTTTTTTTCTTTTCCAAGGGTCCATCTGCCTATAAAAGGAGACTGAGAGAAGCAGTTAAGATTTATGGTTTCCTACTTGGTTGCCTGGAATTTTTTTCACCTGGAAAAAAGGGGGAAAGGGGTGTGCTCTGCAGATTGTTATTCCAAGGCATAATAACCCAGCTTTGTGCTCTCTGGGAGCTCAGGTGAATGCAGATATTACAACTTATGAATGGTTTCCACCACACTGGCAGGTGTTGGATCATTTAAATCAGGTTCTGCTTTCCTTCCAACAGATTTCAACTCCTCACTCCCTGTCCTGTGCTGCTCTCTTTTCAGGACAAAATTCCCCAATTTTCTGTGCTGTCACAATTTTTTGAGCCCTTACCATGCTCAGGAGGACACCAGAACTTGCCTCCATTTCCCTTCACCCACTGCAAACTCTTGGCAGAGTAAATCCACCACATTTTTACAGAGTCCAATTCAGATTTGACCTTTAATAGAATAACTCTGCTAAACGGATCCACAGGGTGATGGGATTTAGGCAGTGGGGGCTCAGCAGTGGAAAGGCTGGATAGAAAAAGATGTTGCAGCACAAAAGTTGAGTTTTCCCGACAGGCACAGCACTGTTGCTCATTCTCATGGAGAGTTTTTATTACTGACTGTGTATTCTCTCCTTTTAGCTAAGGATATCTCATACTAATGATGAAGATTTATTAAAAAAAAAGTGTTTAGCTAAACCTCTAAACCTTTCACTGCTTTTGCCATCCAAATTTAAAATTCCTGTCACGGACACCAGAAATGCCTTTTACCATCCAATTGATGGGTCTCTGCTCCAGACATCTGGGTAACCATCCCTCACTCTCCAAAAATCTCTCACCCCTCCAAACTTTAGCATTATTTGTCACTGACAGGACCCAAAAAACACTTTCAGCCACAAACACCAACCTAGAGATGACCAAGAGAGTCAAGTCTCTGTACAATAAAAGGAAAATGATCTTACTGATCCAAGTATTCAGTAAGTCTCATTTTAATTCCCATGTGAAGCTGAAGCTCACAAGTGATTCGAGCTGGAAGTGGTGGGGTATAGAAATTAATTAAATAAATCTAAAATTCCCATCTCTATCCCCTTGCCCCATCCCCTGAAGTGTCCAAGGCCAGGCTGGATGGAGTTCTGAGCAATCTGGTCTGTGCAAGGTGTTCCTGCCATGGAATGAGGGGTGGAATATGACATTCAAGGTCCCTTCCAACCCAGGCCATTCCTGAAAATATAAAAACCAATTTATTAAACCTAACTGGGCAAATGACACTTGTTAAAATGTAATTAAAATGAGTTTTTTTCCCCCTTTTTAGGGGAAAAAAATCTTTAAAGTAAGGGCTGGCACCCAAAGCTTCTACATCTTCAAATAAATCTGCTGATTATTCCCTTTGGTGCAGCTGACACCATCCTCAAACACTGCACTTCTTCTTTGGGACAAGCAGGAGCAGAGCAGAGTGCTTCTCACCCAAGCATGAATGGCATTTGCAGGTCTCTGTTCTGCATCATCCTCATTTATTTATTTATTAGTACCTGCATTAGAAACAGAACACCTTGCCCCCAGTTTGGCTGGGAACTGGACATTTCCTTAAATGAAATGTGGGAGAGGGGTGAGGCTGCCCAACCTTCTTCCACCTTCAGAATCAGCTCCTTTGAGAGGGAATGGAAGACTGGAAATGAGCACAGGCACCACAAATTCCACTTTCCAAGCACAGTGGTGATGGCTGCAGTTAACTGCCTTCACTGCAGACCCAGAGAGCACAATGCCTTTCCTTTGGAATTGAAACTGGGCAGCTCAGAACAAACCAGAAATTGTGCACTGCTGCTCTTTAACTTGATAAAGTCTTAACTCTATTGGATTCAAATAGAAACAAGGCAGGGTGAGATGGGATTTTAGGAAAAAATTCCTAATACAATGCCTGTCCTTTGGAATTGAAACTCTGCAGTTCAGAACAAACCAGAGATTGTTCACAAGTCTTTTTGTTGGTCCCTAATTTACTAATTAAATCTTAATGCTGAACCATTCTATTGGATTCAAATGGAAACACAGCAGGTTGAGATGGGATATCAGGAGAAAATTCCTCTCTGTGAGGGTGGACAGACCTCGGCACAGGTCACCCAGAGATGCTGTGGCTGCCCTGGAAGCGTTCCAGGCTGGATGGGGTTTGGAGCAACCTGGGATAGTGGAAAACGTCCCTGCCCACGGCATGGGGTGGCACAGGATGAGCTTTAAGGTCCCTTCCAACCCAAACCAGTCTGGGATTCTAAAAGAAGCCATCCAAAATGATCACCAAGATGCTAAGCTGGGCTCCATGACATTTCAGCAGTGTGTGCCTGCATGAATGGTCCGCAAAAAACCTGAACTTGTTTCTCCTAGTGAAGGACAAGCACCCAGCATTTATAAGCCATGAGCTGCAAGGATAAATCCAACTGCTCCTAGGAGCTGGTCCAAATATAAATACCCACATGCCAGCCCTGCTCACTTCCTGAAGCCTGGCTGAGCCCCAAAGCTGAGGGGTCTGTACCCACACATCAGTGAAGGCAGCAAAACAGCCCAGAGCTCAAGTGCCAGACAAGAATTTATCAGTGCTGAGCAGATGAAGGTGTATTTGGGGTGAAAATGGACAGATCCAAGCTGCCCAGAGGGGAAAAGAGAGGGAATAATGGCAGAGCCCAGTGTCAAAGAGGTGAAGGGATGTCACAGATGTACTGAGGGGACCACCAGAATGACAAGGACAAGAGGACTTGAGGATGTGGCACGTCTGACTGTGCCATCAAACAGCTGAGTGTGCACTTCATCCAAGCATGAACTTCAAGAGGAGTCTGGTCTGGATGGCTGGAATCCAGTGCTTGGATCAGCTGGCAGTAAATGACACGGAGATGTCACTTCTGCAGTCGCTCCAAGGAGCAGCAGGTGAGCCAGAGGAATTGGGAGGGCTCCACGAGATTTTGGGATGCTCCCCTGAGGTTTGGGCAGCAGTGCCAGATTCCAGAGATGAGCAGCAGATGTAGGGCTGGGAGGGGGGAGTGCTTTGAGGAGAGAGGTCTGTGGGAAAGGATGAACAGACAAACAGGGGCTGCAGCAGCCATTTCCAAACTGGCTGTGCTGCCTTCACCCTTTGTGCTTCTGTGAAGCTCAGAATTCCCACTTACAGCTGAAGGTACCTCAGACAGAGCAAACCACAAGCACTGCAAACCCTAAATCGATTAAAGCATTTCATTTAGCACATCTGGGAAACCCGAGAATACAATCAGAGACAGCAGGGCCCCTTGGCACCAGGAGGCTGCAGAGAAAGCACCATGCTGGATGAGGTCTGCAGGAAACATTCCTGGCTTGCCATCAATGCCAGCTTAAGGAATTCAATTTGCTACCATGAAAATGGGAATTGGTTTGGAATAAAGAAAAAAAAAGAAGTATAAGCATCCCTAATGTTGGCATAGAAGTTTTGTGTCAATGGGAGGTGACTTCAAGGCATGAAGCAGCGACTGTCACTTTGCTCTCCTCCTTCCAACTGGGATGGAACTGCCAAAGAATGGGATCACTGCAGCTCTGAATGGATTTTACAAGAATCATCAGCCTCAGACTGGATTCTTCAGCCAGAATTCCTCAGAGCATGTTTGGGACTCACCTTGGATAAGAAAATAAACTTTTCAGACTACTCAGAAGAGCCAGGATGGCAGAGGGTGTTTTATGTTGTTGAAAAGCATTTGCTATTAGATCGGAGTCTGCAGTTTCCACCATGTCCCAAAGCTCACAGGGAAAGTAATATTTAAATAATGTATTTCCAGCTCATGTATTTTTAATAATTTGATGTATTTCCTTTTCAACGTCAATGAAGCCAAGATTAAAGGCAGTGTGATCAGAAGGCAGATGAAGAAGTATTGAAAATTTTCTGCCTTTGAAAGACCTGAGATTTTGTGAAGCATTTTGGTCTTACAATCCTTCATGGAGAAAAAGGGATTGGAATTCAGCTTGTGGCTGGAAACCGTGTTGACTTGCAGAAATGTGTCTCTTAGAAGCCTGTTTAAATCCAGTTTAAACACTTCTTTCTATCCTCATCCCTTCTCTCTATTTCTAGGAGCACTGAAGTGCTTTGTAAGACACAGCAAAAAAGAAAAAGAGACTTGTACTGCACTGCTGTTGGAAGAAGTTTTGCCACTGACACACAGGCCATGATTTCAACTATTTTTAGCTCTTGCAAGGCTAGGCTTCAAAAAAAAAAAAAAAAGGAGAAGAAAATACCCAAACCCAACCAAAAAAATTTTAAAATTCCTCAACATAACTAAATGAAACATTCCAAAGTTTCAGAGGCTTCCAGTTCTACTGCTGAACACTGGAATGACAGCTCAGCAGAGAAGCTGACAAGTGCTCAGCAGTTCAAAATCCATGAAGAGAAAGCAGATGAAAATGTAAGATAAATACATGCATGAAGAGCTTACCTGAAGTAGAACTGAGGTCAGCTACTCCTCAAGACTGAGCTACATATAAAATATCACAAGGGCATCCAACTTCAGTAGGGAGTTCACAGAGTTAAAGCTAGATCCCATCACCAAGATTAGCACTACCTTTTGTTTTTGACAGAAAAGAATCAATGCCTTCAAGGGAGATGCACCGAGTTCTTCTTCATTTCTGGAATTTTCCCTCTAACGAAGCAGCTTTAAGAATTTCTTCAGGACACGCTTTCCACCCTCCCCTCAACTTTATAAGCTCATGGAGCTAAGGAGCTAAAAGTGGAATCCTATCTAAAGTTAGGGAGGTCAAATTAAAAGATGAAGTAAAAAATGTCAGGAACAGAGCAGGAGGCCAAGCTTGCAGGGTAGGTGCAGGCTGCCTAGAAATCCTAATTAAAAATACCCCTCTATCTGTGAAAATCATCTTTAATGTAAGGGTCACAGACTCATCAGTGTCGAGGAAAGGAAAGAAACAATCAGCCACAGTTACTCACATTGCTAAAGAACCCAGGAGCAATTCCTGCAGAATTCTGGCCAAATTTCCACTTGAACAGCTCCTTATCCCTGGGCACAACATCAACTGCTGATGAAGATTTAAACTGGGTTTAAATTTAAATTGTTTAGCAACTTTCACCCTTGACTAGTTTTTGCCTTCACTTGGAGGCAAGGCTCACCAGCAGTTTAGTTCTGCTCTATTTTTGTTTCAGCTTTAAGGTCACCACCACAGAATTAGAATTAAGTCCTCAAACCCCTTCACAGAGTTGTGAGGTGCAAGTAATGATGAGGACAAATAATCCTAATGCTGGAAAGGTGGGTTACACATGCAAATACAAGGTGGTGTATGGGAACTACAAACCATGGCTGTATCTTCCTCCAATTAGGAGCAGAACTCTCTACTGTTGTCCTAGAAATAACAGAGGAATGTTTTAAAAAGCAACTTTCAGAACATTGTTAAATGGTTTGGGGGCAGTCCTTGATTGGGGCTCAGGGAATTTAAAATGCTGCATTCTAAAAATTCAATGGGAGATGCTGATACTTATTTTACCTCTAAGTTTTAACTGCTACGTCTTAAAAGGCTTTGAAGTACTTTCATTTTAGTTCTACTGTAACCACCTACTCAACTGCATCTGTATTCCTGGCTCCATTAATCCCCTATTCCTGTGCTGCTGCTGAAATTCAACACATGCCTTCAAGGTATGAGAGCCTGTGCTCTATATTTCACTAATTAACTGCAATGAAGGTGCTCTTAATCTCTGCAGAGTGGGTTTTTAATAGTTGTTCCCCCTCTTCACAAGTGAACAGTAGAGGTTCAGTGCTTCTTTTCTCTCTAACAGGATTTTAACCTTGCTCTGAGTGAGGTCCAGCAGTGCAGCAGGTGATTTTTGTTTGAGGCCACTGCTCCCTGAACCTGGGGGTGGTTTATTGGGGCAGAGGATGTCCCCTCACAGCCACGATGTCACTGAGTGTCCACAGTGCCTGCAGGGAGAGCACTCAAACCTCAGGTGTCTCCTCACTGGGAACAAGCAGGCTGGTGGCAGCAAGACTCCAACTTTCAGACTACAGATGATGAAAGCAAGGCTGGCAAACAGAATAAGCAGCTCAATCATATGGAAGCACCCCTCCTCCTTTTGTACCCCCATCCCAACCACACTCCAAGCCCATGAGGAGAGCAGCCCCTCCCACCCCACAGGTAATTCCCATCCCCTCTCTGAGGTTATGCTCACCCAACAGAACCGAGAGCCCCCGGGACACAGAAATAAACTATTCCACAACTTGCTGATGAGAGCAGCTCTGGCTTTGGTTAAAGTCTTTACCCTCAAAACCCACTTCTGGAAATGGAGTTGCTTTCTGTGCTGCCAGTCTTCAGTCTGCAAACCTTAAATTATCTGAGAATCAAAAAAGCAAAGTCACAGAGGCATTTGCTGTTGCCCTATTTCCCTTGCAATGGCTGTTGTTTAAACCTCCTTTATATCTTGAGAAAAGGTTTAAATGTAACACTGCAAATATATTTGGGGAACACAGCAAAGCATGGAGAACCACAATGGTGACTCCAAAACATGCTTAGGGGAGGAACAGGTTGGCCTTCTGTTGTTTTTTTTGGGTTTTTTTTTTCTTAAGTACTGCCATATTCAGCACAGCAGCAGTGAAGAATTCAAAAAGGAAATCTCAAGTCGTTGGTGCTTGTTAAAATTAATTCTCAGTTCAAGGAATTTTCTTTTAAGCAGTTCTTTTAATCAGGATAAATGGATATGGCATACCTCATTGAGATGGGTTTGTAAGATTCTCCTTTTCTCTACAGGCAGAGGGATAAAAAAAATTTCAAATAAACCAGCACATGTGATATATTAAAGCTACATCCTAAATTTTTGATCTTTTTTAAAAAAGGATCCTTGTTGAAAAAACATCTAAAACGAGTTCCCCAAGTTTTGTCTGTGGGTTTTCTTATTAAAAAAAATCAACTTTAAATATAGGTATTATAAAATAATGCAGTTGGGACATTTTTAGTAGTGTGCCTAACCCTGATCACCTTTGCTCTCCAGGATTAAACGTTACTGGGGTCTCCTCTGTCCATCCTTTATAATAAACTACAGGGTTATTTTTTTCTTGGTGCACAGAGCAAAGCACATATCACAAAATCCTCAGTGAGAAGGGTGAGCTCTTTAATGAAAGGCATCCTCTCTCCCAGAGAAAGTATTCTGTAAGCCTTACCTGGCAGTTTGTCTGAGCTAAATACAACATTAAAGCCGAGGTGGTCGCTCTTCCCAAATCCAAACTCAGGCCAGTCTTTGCACTGAGAAGGATCCACAGTGCAGGGGAGGCAGTGGATAATCTGAGGGTATTGATGTGTTCATTCAACAGCTAAACAGGGTTAACACACTACAAAAGAGCATTTGGAATGTGTGCACTGGAAATGGGTAACGATTTACAAGGGAGCATTAGAGGCCCACTGTTAGAAAACAAAACAAAACTAAAAAACCCCTCCTATAAACTTAAAATCATTTAAAGTTCTCCAGCCAAGCAACTCTAGAATGGCAAATAATGAATTACACCTTTCAAGGATGAACCACACTGGATTTTTTAAAGAGGCCATGCCACAGGGATACAGTTCTTTGTCTTTCCTAAGCAGATCATTGTACATCTGATCATATGTTGTTTTGAAGTCATAAACATTTGGCTTGTCCGGGGCTGGTCCTGGCAGTTTCACGTGAGTCCCTGTGCCAAAGGATCGGACGCTGAATCCTCGTTTGCTGAAAGACACAACGGAAGCGGGGGGAGAACACAATTAGACTGGATGGACTTTAAATTAAAGTGCTGAAGAACATAAGAGTGAATTTTAAAAACACCTCTTAGCCAGCAGTCAGCTGGGCAACCAAATTGCCAAGAGCACCCGAGGTGGATTTTCCTTGCAGTCACAATTTAAATTCACACATCATTTCAAGGGAAGCACCTCGATTTGGCAGGAATTTTCTCACAATTATTGTACACAGCTATTTGGAAATGTCTTTGTGCTTTCCTTTTGTGCTGTCAGGCATCCTGGATTGGCAACAAACACCTTCTGTATTCATAACACAGGCAGAGATGGTTTTCTCTTGGTACAAGTAACTGTAGTGACTGATTAGTGACTGATCAATATTTAAGTGCTGCTTTTTATTTTTTCAGGTCTCCTGCTGAGACTCTTGGCCTAACTGCATTATTCTTCTCACTTTGTTGCCCAAACTGCCTCTGATGTAATTTAATTAGCCCGGGACAAACATTTGTGTGCCTGCCACTGAAAACCACACAGTGCAATTACCTTTTACAAGTGGGGCAGATGTTCTGCTGGCTGCTCTCTAAAACTCTTGGCTAAAGCAGGGATTACTTCATTCCATTCTTATGAACAACTACTTGTTTAATAGTTATAATTAGGAAAAAAAAAGGAAAAAAAAAGAGGTAGGAACATGCTTGTCTCTAGGAATAATGCCAAAATGTTCTTGCTGATTACCTGAAATACTCCTTCAGTAATATTAAAAAATATGGCAATCTACTGAAAAATGGGACAAAAAAAGAGAGATTTTCAAGTGGTCTAATGGACAAAGTTACATTGTAAAATACTGTTGCTATCACCCAGAAGGCTGAAACATTAGGGTCTGTAATGATAACATAACTTGAAACAGCAAGGCCAGGACTTAATCTGTTTTTTTAAGGACTTACACTTTCAGCTTGAATAATTTCAACAGAGACTGAACGGAGTGAATAATGTTAAAACAAAAAGCAAGCGGACAACCCAGCACCTGTGTCCCCAGAAATAACCCCAAATTTGCAGTGCTTTCCTCTGAAGGGACTGAGCAGAACAGGGACCCAGTGCAAGAGTCAGCCCCAGACTCCTTGGTTTGTAGTTTCAAGGAAATTCAGCAAATTCAACTCAAATTGTCTGTTTGCCTTCAAAGGATGTCCTCAAAGTGATGCTTCTGGGCAGAGACTGTGATCACCTCCTGCCCCAAACTCAAACACAGCTCTGAAACCATCAACACTTATTTCCTTCAGTTCCTCCTACTGGGACACAGCCCCTCCTTTCACTTTTCTTGCTTCCCCACACTTTTTCCTCCAGCAACTATTTATAGGTGCCTATTTCTGTAAACAGACAAGATACAGGAGGATTTTTTGCTTCTTTCTGCAGGACTGATGACTGAAAATGGATACAAGTGTAAAAAAGTGCAGTTCTTTGCCCCTCCCAGCCCTCCATCACATGTAACTGGTGCAGTTATGAGTCACTGTTAATTTATTTTCCTTGCAACACTTGCAGATCCACGTTTTGATTCTGCTTCTTCTACTGGACGTGAAGAAAGACATAATATGTACAGAAGAAATTGCAGTGCTAAAAAATTCATGTTTCAATTTCATCTTTTCTTCTATGGTTTCCTCCTAACTTTTATTTTTTTTCCGCTTTGATATTATTCTTTAAAACACGTCTGCTCGGATCACACACATTAAAACCTCCACCTCTAATTGCTGTAGAGGTCCCTGAAGTTTGCATGATCTCATATAAAGCCAATCTGAAATCTCTGATGTTCAACATGTCAAAAATTTGTGCCTCCTAGGCCCACGACCCATTTAAAATTATTTCCTTATTACAATAGCTGGAGTATGAGTTCCAGCTTCCTTGTAATAGCTGGAATCAGAGTTCCTCACATGGAATTTCACGCTTTATACCTTGGCCAGTGGTAGTGTCAATTTTTACAGTATTTATACCCCAGGTACAACAAAGTATCCTAAAAAACATTTCAACCCGTTTCTTGCAACAACTGGGGCACAGGAGAGGGAAAAATGCCTGCACAGAGCCATTAGTCAAGAGCTATTATTAAATATTATTCAGCTTTTATTAAATAGCTGGAAACACCCAGTGTAGTGAATAATCAGGTGTCTGTGGAAATGTGGGACATTTGTAAAAATGAGCAATTCCTACAAGACAATGGGTGTTTAGTGTTTGGTTCTGGGCTGGTAAAACTACCCAGAAGATGGAAAAAAATGAGCTTTGTCACAAAAAGTAAAGAGTAAGACAGACTAACAGACTATCCTGGCACTGATTTCTGAAAATGTGGAGTTTAAACAGACTTGTAATGACCATATTTCAGGAAGCTGTTTCTATTAATAGTATTAAGGCTGATGTAGACAAACGAGCGGTGAGTTAAGGACAAAGTGAGTCACTGACCTCATTTTCAGCACTTTGCTCACCCCTCAGTCCAAAGCTCATCACAAAGAGCTCCCAAGCACTACCCAAGTGCCCCTGAGCACTCCCTTCCCTCCAAAGGATCTCAGAGCTCACTGAAAACAATTCTGAAATCAAAGACCAACCTGACACACCACAGACTGGGACCCCTCAGCTCCAGGCACTGGCAGGAGGAATAACAATGATCTGAGAAGCCTGAGACATGAACTTTTGTCCACAATTTTCTTTTATTTCACTGTTATCTATGGATCTCACACATTCTTATTAAACTGCTTTTCAGTTTATTGTATGTTCATGACAGCACAGCTTCTCTTTCCAATGGCTGTAGGAAATATTACTAAATATTAAAGCAAATGCAGTAAATCCTGCAGTGCCACTGCACTGAGAGTGGTGAAGGTTTTCAGGGGACAAATCACTAATTTTACCACATCCCTTTCCACAAGAGGTAGCAGGAAAATAACCAGCAACCCTTGTAGGCTACTTAGAAAAATTCTTATGCCACCCAATCAATATATTAAAAAAAAAACACCCTCCAAAACAAACCCACACTGCTGAACAGCAGGACAAAAGTAGTGTTAACTCATTTTGAATACTAACAACTTGCAATTTGCATTATCACTACTAAGCTGTCAAATGAAAGTGTGCTTTAATATAAAAATCTGACAATATCTCCTGGGGGGGGGGGAAAGTATTAATTTAGGATTTCTTAAATTAGGTAATAATGTCAATACCTCACTGCATTTTGGTGCTGATAAATGCCAGGAGGGAAGCTGGGAGTAACAACTTACGGAACCAGCACAGGTGCAACTTCAGTTCTCTTACACCTCAATGTTGAACTGTAAGTCTTAATATCAATATGAAAACTAAGTTTTTGCTACAGGGGTTGCAACATTTGAATTTCCCTGCTGCCACTAAGGTCTCATGTTCACATTGCTAATTTCCTAAAAGTTAGCTTTCTAAAACAGGGAATATGTGGCTGAAGTGTGTGCACCAGCATTTTAGAAATTTTTATTGCCAGTAAGTGACACAGAGAACTTGAACTCAGTAACTTCCTTCCACAGCCATCAGGGTACTACCAAACAAACAGAAATGTGGAAGTTGCTGCATAAAAAAGTTTGGCTGTGAGAAATTTCCCCTTCTGCCTCCTCTTCTGAGGGAGAACCACGGCCTGAGTCTGCATGCTCTATGGCAAAATATAAAATAAAATCACCTATAGAACACGCTGGTTTTGGCTGAGGTAGAGGTAATTTTTGTGCCAGCAGCTGCGTTGTGAATTTGTGTTTGCAACAGGAGGATGTTTTTGTTATTGCTGTGCAGGGCTTGCACAGCACCCAGGCCTGCTCTGCTTCTCACCTCACCTCACCCCACCCCAGCAGAGCCTGCAAAAGCAAATAATGCAGGGTGAGCGAGATCTGACCTAGGGAGGGGTTACACACAGCCGGTCTGACAGCTTTAAAGGAGGGATCGAGTCTTTCTGCACTGCTCTTCCTGTTCCCTTTTGCTTCCTTGGCTCAACACACCCCTGTGGTGCTGGCTCTTATTCTATCAACAAACCTCAGACAGACCTGCAGCCTGACTTCTGTTGGAAAATTAGAACAAAGTGTTTAAAACTTGGGTTAATCACAAAATACACGAGCACGCACTGAATGCTGGGCCCCAGACTTTGTCTTCCAACAACACACAGAATTTGTGCCTTTTAAAGTCTTGTCATCCACTAACAAAATACCTTGAAGTTTCGTAATTCCTCAGCTTCTTCCTCTTTTAATCATGTGTTCTTTCCAGCCCTGAACTGGTGAGGCAGGCTGGCCTGGAGCCAACAGAGACATTTTCCTGAAGTTTACTGGCAAATGGGCTGCTATTTCTTTAGAGCAGCATCAGCAATTTATCTTTGTTCTGCCATTTATGCTACTGCTGCTATAACTACAAAAGATGTTAATAAAATGAAACATTTTCTAAATACAATCTCAAGGGAGAACAGACTTAAAAAACACCACCCCCTCCTCCACATTTGGCAAACACCAGTCACACCGGAAGTGATTTATTTCTGCAAAAACACAGGGGAAGGAAAAGGCCAGACGCCAGAAGTAAATTTAACTTTGTCCTCAACACTCAGCTGTCAGTTAAAACTCAGTTCCAGCATTATTAGATGAAAAACAATGTCACTGTTTTCACAGAACTGCCACAGGTCACATCCCATGCCGAGAGTGAGCGTGAAGTGCATGAAACGCTGTCACAGTAAGATGGCTGCCAGACCAAAAGCTTCTATTATTTATTCCTCTCGAAGCTTTTATTTTTATTTACATGTAGCACACAGTTGTTTCGCTTACTATGCCATCGATGTGTATTTTTCATGTGAACGTTTCCTTGCATAACTTCGATAAAATAAGCCTGACCACCCTTATCAAGTTCCTGCAGTGCAAAGGGAAGATTCAGGGACACGATTTCAGGCAGATCAAGTCTCTCCTGTCCATCAGTCTGTCCCAGGTCTCCTATCTCACCTCTTCAGCCAAGCTCAGAGCACTTGGGAGTGCTAAACAGATTAACACTTGTAATCTCAAAAGACATTTAGCGTTCTGAACCGAATGTTCTGCTCTCCTGTGAGAGGAAAGGGCTCTCCTTCAGGGCATGGAAGGGCTCAGGCTTCACAGAATGTCGAGAGGTTGAAAAGGACTTAAAACCCAACCCATGGGCAGGGACACCTTCCACCATCCCAGGCTGCTCCATGCCCTGGCCTTGGACATTTTCAGATTCCCTGTGCCAGCGTCTCGCCACCCTTTTTACCACACTAAAAAAAGTCTTCCTAACATCCAACCTAAATTTCCCCTCTTTCACTCTGTATCCATCACTCCTTGTCCTAT
>VZSR01003801.1:4335704-4347156 GCA_013398615.1 Brachypodius melanocephalos | reverse complement strand
GCTGAGACCCCGCTAGGGTCGGCACAAGGGGATGCTGAGACCCCGCAAGGGCGGGCACGGTGGATGCTGAGACCCCGCAAGGGTCGGCACGGGGAGTGCTGATACCCCGCGGGGGCGGTGCTGGCGGGGTTGAGACCCCACAGGGTCGGCACAAAGGGATGCTGAGACCCCACAGGGGCGGGCACGGGGGATGCTGAGATCCTGCAAGGATTGGTACAGGGACGCTCAGACCCCTCAGGGGTTGATACAGGGATGCTCAGACCCCGCAAAGGTCAGCACAGGGGATGTGCAGCCCCCTCTGCCCCTCCCCCAGACTCTCTGTGCCCACCGGGGTCGCGTCCCCCAGGGCCTGGGGGTTCGTTCAGTCCTGTCTTGATCGAGTTGCAGATTTCATTCCACACCAAACAATGTTATTTTTAAAAAATTGTCCGTGCTTTTGATCTGGTTTTACATAGGATCCTGTTTTAATTTTTATGGCAGAACACAAGCATTTGTCTATATTTAACCTGTAAAATACAGCAACTCTCGCGTTTCATGGTTAAAACCCCCCAGAAATGTGCCCGGGAGGTGTCTCTGTCCCCGGGGGCTGACACCAGGAGGGCTGTGGTCCATGGCAGGGCTGGGGACGGTGACAGAGCTCCCCTCCGGCTGATGCAAACCTTGTTCGAAGAAACGGAGCTCACACGGATTTGATTTGATTTTTAAAGAGGCGATAACCGCACACCCAGGCTGCTTTAACCTCTTGGCTTTGGGGATTTAAATAAACTCGGTGAGGATGGAATAAAGACACCGAGACCCTCCCATGAGGTCAGCTGAGAGCAGGGATAACTCTGGGTCTTAGTGCACACCCTGAGAGAGAAGGAACAAGGATCTTCCTCTTCCTGCTTTTCCCCAAATGCCATTTCCTCCCTCTGCAGCAGGACCATCCATCCATCCATCCATCCATCCATCCATCCATCCATCCATCCATCCATCCATCCATCCCTGGATCCTGAGCCAGCAGCTGATTCTGCAGCACAGGAGGAGACAGCAGCGCTCCATCCTAACATCACACAATAATTAATGTTCTCTGAATGACCTTGAGAGAGGTACCCGAGAGCATTGGCTTGTCTAAACGTGGAAAGAAAAGAGCTCTAATGAAACAATAATAAAAATGCAGGCTTAAAACAGTGTTTGGAGATGATTCGAGCTGTTAAATTGGTAGAAGTTGCTTTAAGTTCTTTCTTTTCTGAGTAGCAGGAAAAAAAAAAAAGCAACATTTCTTTGTTTCGATTAGGTTTGGCAGAGTTGTGTTCCAGATTTTGTAGCAAAACATAAGCATTTATCTATATTTTACTTGTAAAATAGAATAATTAATATTATTTTGTTAAACCTCTCAGAAATGTCCCTAAACTCACTGCTCTGTAGTTCTTCAATGTGTTACCTATTTAAAAACACACTGCACTTTACCGTGTGTGTTTTCTTTCAAAACAAAATTTGAGTTATGTAGGCTGAAAATACAACGAAAATAAGATCCCAAGGTCTGTTTTTATTTCACAGCCTGAACAGAACCAAACCCAAATCATACCTGGAAAGTCGAATTTGCGGCAGTGTGGAATTTGTTTAAATAATTTTGCTTTCTGATGCATTGAACATGAATGGTCTGACATCAGGACACCTTTTCCTGTTGGAAAAACTGGATTTTTCAAGTGTGTGGCTCCTAAGGAGATCTTTAATTTATCAATATCAAGTATTGCAAGTTATTTCCACATCTAGTCTTTCACCAGATTTAATGGAGGTGTCTGCTAGCCTGTGGAAAGTTGCCAGAAATCTCTTTTGATACCAAGAGGGATCAATGGGAATCAATTTAAAAAATAGGATCAGCATAGAAAAGGATGCTGAAGGTGCAGTTATGGCTTGGAAAACATTTAGATATTGGAGCAGGAAGAGGTGCTGTGCTGCTGAAGGCACTTCTTGGCAAATTTACATGTGGAATTCCAGCCAGGATGCAAAAACTGGAGATCTGATGGCCCTTCCTGAGAAATGTGAGTGTGTTCAGGAAGTGGCTGGGGCCAAACCAAGCAGGTTTTCCCTCCTTCACACTCTGTGTCCTTCTCCTACCAGCGATGAAGAGCAGATTGTTCTCCAGAGCTGTTTTTATCATGTCCAGGGAAGAGATCTGGCACCAACCTCTGTGGCTGTTTGTGATTAACAACTCTGAGTTCTGGTGGGAGATCCAAGGCTCTGGAGTGTGGTGCAAGGAGAGGAAATGGTTGGCACAGCAGTGAAAGCCCTGAACCCATCAAAAAAAAACCAACCCCATTAGAGGTTAACTTCACCTTCTGCACTATTTTTGGCCTTTCATTTTGTCTGAGCGAAAACCCAATTATTTATGCTGGAGCCAAGCAGACCCACGTGCCTTGGCTTGGTCAGCCTGCCTGTGCTGGCTCCCTGTGAATCTTTTTTTAAATCGTTTTCTCTCTTAGCATTCCATCTGTTTCCTGACACCTTGTTCCGTGCACTAAAACCCAGCCTGGGTTTTTCGTGGCACCTGCTGCTCAGGCCAAACCCTGTGATCTGCTCTGAGCTGTGAAGCCCCAGCAGCATCTCAAACCCAGCAGCATCCCAGATTTCTTTCCAGCCCTCCAGACAGACCCAGCACCGCAGGGTTTTGGCTTTTCTGCTTCTCCTCCACTGGGTTTATTGTCTCTTCTCAGAGGAAGCAGTGAACGAGTATTAAAACTTGCTGTGGGCCAGGCAGTGAAGCATTGACAACCTACAGCTCACAATTTATGCAACACTCTGCTAATTTTAGGCTGAGATACGGCCAGGGCAGACGATCCCCAGGGCAGAGATGTTTGCTCTCAGCTGAGGGCAGCACATGACATATGGTTCCTAAAGCATCCTCCAAGCTTTGCATTCAGGCCCGAGCTGCTCCAGTTCCCTCCGAGTCACAACTTGGGGGATTACTCACCCCAGACGTGCAGAGACTCTGCCTCCTGATTTAGATCCTCCTGCAGCCTGAATCAGTGAGCAGCCCCACTCACCCCCACCGGGCTTCTATTTGCAGTGCTTGATTCACTTCCAGCGAGGGCTGGACCTGACAGTGCCAGGCTGAGGGAGAGCAGGGGCAGCTTGGGCACGGAGCTTTGGCCTTGGGGCCGTGGGCTGGGTGCCCAGGGATGCTGCTCTGACCTGGGAACGGGAGGAGTTTTGATCAGGATGCTCTGAAACAGCAACTGCAGGCTCAGCTGATGTGCTGTCAGCGTGCTATTCATAGAGGAGAAACCCTGCAGGGCTGGCAAGAGGAAGCACCAAGGCAGCTTTAACCATCTCAGGGCATTTTGGATAGCTTAAACCCTGCTAGAGTTTTGTAGTGAGCTCCTTACTGGGCTCCACGAGCAGCTCTGGCACTTGGCTAAAAGATAATTTCCTGAAATTGTTCCTTTCCTTATTCTGCTCCACTCTGCGCCAGAGTTGGACTTGCACGGCTGATTGTACTGGTAAGAAACACAAGCAGAATCAAAACAAAGAACCAAAAAGTCCTAACAAATGTAAATTTCAAGCTCCATTACAACCAGAGGCAGAAAAAATAATCAATGCTGTCAGAATGAAAAAGGCTGAGCTTGTTGGGAAATAAACATTGTTTTCCCCAGCGTCTAAAAGTGCTTGCAAAATACGCCACAAACAAGGGATTAAAAAGAGCTCAACTAATTCAAACAGAGAAGAAAGATCCTCTGATTTTTTAGCAGGTGATGACATTCAGCCACGAGCTGTGTTTGATGAGAGTCTGGGATTTCCAACGTGGTGATGAGGATGCAGAACAGCTCAGGCACAGGGCAGGGATGGGACAGCTCTGCCCTGTTCTTATCCCTTAAAACAGGTTTTGGGCTTTGAGATATCATAATTCAGCCCATTCTCCTTTCATTTTAAATTCCGGTTGGCTGTTCCTTCTTTGTCCCTGAGGTCAGGTCAGGTCTTTTGGTGGCCAAGTAAAGTACCACAGGATTCATTCTGCTGCATCAACAATTCCCAGCTTGCTGGATTAAAACCTGTCTAGAAGAAGCAAAATTCACCTCAGCTCCCTGTCAAATGTTGGGAGACTGGAAATGAGCCAAACAGGTTGGAATTGCATTAGTTGGGCTGCAAATATTCCTTCTTTCCCTTTTTTTTTTTGGTGTGGCTGTCCCTGTCCTCGTTGGGAAGAGCCTTAGCTCAGGCCAGCCCTGACCTCCAGCAGCAACCAGGGAAGATGCACAGCATTCCATGAGCCCAGCAGGACTGTCACAGCTCAAAGGCAAGGAGAACTCCCCAAGGGTCTGCTCCAAGTCTCTGCAGGGTCTCTGCACCAGGAAAGGGGTTCACGTGTTCACCCCCACACCACACACACGCTGCTGGCCATGGCTGGTGCAGCTCCAGACAAAGAACAGGAAATTTCCTCTGATTCCCTCCCCACCCTACTCGGAGGGAGTGAAGGGTATGCTAAAGAAACATGACTGAGCAAAAGAATTTATGAATTTATGGAGATTCCTTTGTATTAGAGATCAGTCGAGTGAGTCCAGGGAGCAGCTCAGGCTCCCCTCTGCTGCCCGGGGAGGGTAAAAAACACCCCCCAAAAACCAACCAAAAACCCCTCCCCAGCTTCAAAGGGGGATGTGAGAAACAAGAGGGCGAAGAACACAGCAAATCCAAAAGTGCTTCCGAGAAAAGCAGCAGGATCAGCTGATCCCAGTCTGAGATGTCCCAATCGCCCGGGGAGGCAGCAGCAGCCCCACACCCAGAGGGAATTCTGCTCTGCAAACCTCCTGCAAGGGCCTGCAGAGGCTTCCCTCCTCCTCCTGCCTTTGTTCTGGGCAGTGTTTAATTGAGGAGGCAGTTCCCAGGAGTTCCCATCCCCTCGTTCCTGGAGTATCCCTGCTCTCAGAAGTAGTCGTCCTTCTTGCCACCAGCTCCCTGCATGCCAGCACGGTCCTTCTGCTCTTGGACAAGCTCCAGGTCATCGTTGTCATCCACCTCCCCTCCATGATCCTCCTGGGGGCACAGGGAACAGCCAGGAAGGAAAAAAAAAAAAATCAGCAAAAAGGAAATCCTGGAAAGGGAGACCCTAAATCCCAGCACGCCACGCTGTCCCCAAGCAGAACTGTTCCACCAAACCAGCCCAGCTTTGGAAACCCAAAAACCAGGGAAGGACCCACCCCTGCCAGGCACCTTTGGGTGTCACTGGCAGGACACAGAGGTGTTGCCATGATCAGCCAGGGTGCTTGAAGCACATTTAATATCCTGGCAGTACAATGCAACTCCGATGTCTCAGCCTGTTGCCTCTGCTGCATGAGGAGCAGATACAAAGAGCAGACATGAGCAGCTGGTATTTTACATCCAACACATTTAAAACTGTGTCACAAACCCCACCCGGGACATGCAGCAGCCTCCAGGGATGATTTTAGCTCCAACCATCCACTGCAGACACCTAAAGAGGCCTGGATTGACTCAGGGAAAGGAGACCTGACACCAGCCCTGCTCTGCCCCACTCCTTTCATCCCCAACAGGCAGCCCAAACCCCCAGCTGGGGAAACTGCAGGAAAAACCCTCTGAAACCACTCAAAAAGGGCAGGGAGAGAATGAACGAGACTGGAAGAGGATTCATTCCTATCTCTGTGAGCCAGAAGGTACCAGGGTGATCCTCTCTAGCTCATGCTTGAAAAAAACATTGACCTGGCCTTGCTGCAATGGCACAGCCTGGGATTGCTCCTGGGACTGCTCCTATAATTCCTCCTGGGATTGCTCCTATAATCCCTCCTGAGATTTCTCCTGTGATTTTTTCCTATAATTCCTCCTGTGATTCCTCCTATGATTTCTCCTGTAATTCCTCCTGTGGTTTTTCCTATAATTCCTCCTATGATTTTCCTATAATAATTCCTCTTATAATTCCTCCTCTGGTTCCTCCTATAATTCCTGCTGTGATTCCTCCTATAATTCCTGCTGTGATTCCTCCTATAATTCCTGCTGTGATTCCTCCCAGTTGCTGTTTGGGAAGCATCCCACAGCTCAGCTGCTGCAGGTGGATACAGGCAGAAAGGAGGATGGGACAAAGAGCACAAAGGCTGCTCTGGACACCTGGAAAAGGGAGCAGGGGGCTCCAGGTTTGCTCTGGAGACCTCACAGAGCAGGTAGAGGCAAACCTGGAGTCCCTGCTTACATCTGGATTCCTAAAAGCTGAGTCCTGCCCCGCTGCCCACACGCCCAGGTGCCCCCACACCAGAGAGGGAGAGAGGAAGAACCTTGCTGTCGTACAATTTCTTGCTCCTGATCTTCCTGGTAGTCCTCCAGCGGGTCTTCCCTGGGCTTGGCAGCTCTGCCAGCATCCTGAAAAACACATCCAGGCAGGGTTGGGAGAGCCCCAGCCTGCTCCCATTCCCTGCCAGGGACACAGGGAGCTCCCTGGATCACAGCCCCAGCTCTGGAAGTCGGGGCTGGATCAGGAACCAGGGGGAGCAGAGGCACAATCAGGCAACACAAACTCCATTTATTTTTTTTTTTCCATCCAGTCTCTTTTCCCACCTGCTGGCAGCTCCTCCCACTTGGAGAGGGAAGTCTCTCCTGCAGCAGGAGGGCCCCAGGGCTGTTGCCTCAAGCCCCAGGACTCTGGAAAACTTTGAGTTATTTAGAGAGCACAGCACAGCCAGATCCAAAAGCCAGGTATTTATGTCACTAATTCTTTCCACATTTTCACTGATCTCAAGGAGGTGTTGCTCTGCTGGTGCCAGCATCTCTCTTTTATTTGATTTCATTGGCCTGGATTTCTTTTTTTACTTTCTTAATCCCACTATTAATCATGATTTTAGAGCCTGACAGATAAAACACTCCTATTTTTAAAACAAGCAACGTTCAGCTGCTTGTCAAAACAAATGAACATTTCCCTGATGCAGAGCCTGGCTTCAGGCAGCAAGAAACACTTTGTGAAGTAAATAAATTCCATCTGCAAGGAGGCAAACAAGGAGGCAGAGCTCTCACTGCTGTCACTGCTGCCAGGAGCCTTGGACAGGGCTGCACTGACCAGAACCCGAGCACAAACTCAGATTATCGTCCCTGGTTCTGTTCCCAAGTGCATGAAAAGTCCCAGCCCGTCTGCAGGAACAGCTGGGAGGGAGCCATCCCCTATCCCACATCTCTCCATCCCTAAAGGTGTTGCAAGTGCCAGGGGGGACTTCAAAAAGCAGAGAGGATGAGGCCAGAGCAAGCTCTAGCACTTGGCTAAAAGGTAATTTCCTAAACTCTGGCACCTTTCCTTATTCTGCTCCCCTCTCTGCCAGAGCTGGACTCACACAGCTGAGAAACACGAGCAGGATCAAAACAAAGAGCCAGAAATTCCTATGAAATGTAATTTTCAAGCTCCATTACAACCAGTGGAATCAAAAATAGGTTGGTTTTGACCAATTTGTCCAAGAGCTTTCCCCTGCCTGCCACATCCTCTCGGTGAGATTACAGATCCATCCAGCAATCTGATGTCTCCCTTTCAGTCCTTAAACTCTCTGCCCACCCTTCCCCAGCTGGGGATCCCTGCTGGTTGTCCCCACTCCGTCACCTTTGGTGGCTTCTCCTTGGACTCCTCTTTAACGCTGGGCTCCTTAAGCTTCTCCGAGCCTCCCACCTTCTCCTCGAAGTCAGGTCTCTCCAGCTCAGCCTCCTCAAACTCATCCTCCCCTTGGTTATTGGGGTCCTGGGCAGGGTCTGCAGCATCATCTGGCATCTGGACGAGAAAAGCCTGCTGTGAATAGCTGGCAGGACATTCCCTAGGGAGGCACAAAGATGCCTTCCCCCAGCAGGCAGGAGCACCCAGAGGCTGCACCTCTCCAAGCCTGTTAGTCTTTGTTAAAAAAACCCCAAAGAGCCTTTTTTATCCCTCCAGACCCGAGGAGTTTGGAGCTGCTCATTACAGAAACTTCTGGGTAATTATCGACTTTTTGGACTCTTATTCCGAGCCAGAGCTGCATCCAGATGAAAACACGGCAGGATGAAAAGGTGAAAACTTTCCACAGCCGGGCTGGACGGGGCTTGGAGCACCCTGGGATAGGGGAAGGTGTCCCTGCCCTTGGCTGGGGTGGGATGAGATGATCTCTAGGGTCCCTTCCAACCCTTGGGGTGGTTTGTGATGCTGTGGGTACTCACCATGGGTTCCTGGACCACGGCTTCCTTCTGCGAGGGCTCGTTCTCCTCCCTGTCGATCACTCCTGCATCTGCCAGGGATGGGACAGGGACAGGGACAGGGACAGGGACAGGGACAGGGACAGTCAGTGGGGTCTCCTTAAAGCCACTGCCACCAGTTTGGTGGTTTATCTCACCCTGCCAGTGAAGCTGTGCAGAGAAACCCCATAAATGAAACCATTTCCGTACCCATTTCCAGCTCCTCCTCATCCACCCTGTCCTTCTCTGCTGCCTGCTCTGCCCCTCTCCTCAGGCTGGGGGGCTGGGGGCTGCCTCTCTGCACCTTCTGCCCGGCCTTGGGGGCAAACTGGAGGTTTTTGGGGTACCCAAGTGCTTGTTCCTCGTCCATCTGGGCGTTCACCTTGCTAACGAGGTCCTTCCAGCTGCAAGCAAACAGAAAATGTTCCATAAAACAATTTCATAATGGCAAGCAGAGAAAAAAAAAAATACTCCAGCAGGGGTTTGGCCTAATTTAACTTTTTTTTTTTGGTCAAAATGAGCAGGTTGTGTTAATTACTGTGATATCTGCTTGGAAAAGAACATTTAAAATGCCACATAGTACGAAATAGGTTCTGCTTTGTGAACACAATTTATTGTAGAACTCCCTTAATGTTATTCATATGACAGTGACGTGCACACAGCAGTAAACTCCAATTCTAAATAGGTTCTTACTCATACCCAAACACACACATCCCAGGGTTTAAAAATACCAAAACCACAGGTCCTCTTCATTGCTCCAACTTCATGGAAAATGAAGATGCTACTAAATTAAAACGAATGCTTCAAAAAAATACCTCAATAGCCTTGGTCAGGGGCAGCTTCAGAAGCAGAGAAGGGATGAGATCCCAGTGACAGGGACTCAAAAATTAATGAAGAAAAACCCTTTAACCCCAGGAAGTTACAGCAAATTCCAAGCAGGCTGCTTGCTCCAGCCTTTCCTCTACATGAGATTTAAAAATCTCTTTAAGACATTTCAGTTTTCAACTGCTGGAAAGGCCAAGTGGCTTTAACTTTAGCAGATCTTGAAGCCAGCACACAAATAAATGAGATTTAAAAGTCTGCTTTAAGACATTTCAATTTTCAACTGCTGGAAAGGACAAGTGGCTTTAACTTGAGCAGCTCTTGAAGCCAGCAAGCAAAGAAATGAGATTTTAAAGTCTGCTTAAGATATTTCAGTCTTTAACTGCTGGAAAGGACAAGTGGCCTTAACTTTATAGCAGCTCTTGAAGCCAGCAAACAGAGAAATGAGATTTAAAAGTCTGCTTAAGACTTTCAGTTTTTTAGCTGCTTGAAAGGACAAGTGGCTTTAACTTTAGTAGCTTTTTAACCCACCACACAAACCCTTCAGTGAGAAAAATCACCCCCCAGCCCTCAGCTCAGATTTCCCCCTTATAAATGTTGCCTGCAACAACTGATTGCTGAGGATTTAACTTTTCTGTTTTTAATGTATTTGCACTCCTGCAGTTCTTTAGTGTAGAACTCTAAACCCCATGTACAGTGTGAGCTGCTGTTCTCCCAGTTTGGCCAGACAACAAAATTCCTCTCCAGACCTGGGAATTAAGGACACCTCATTGCCTCAGGCCCTAAAAAATTTCAATAAAACTGAGTTGAAGGCAGCAAACTTCAACTTCATTAGCTGAAGCTGTAATTGGAGGTTTAACCCTCAATCTGCAAACGAACCAAACTGATCAAAGTGTGAAACCCATGACCCGTGGTCCATTTTTGGGTTGGGCTTCCTCTGCCCTAAATGCACCTGAAGGCCCTTCAATAAATGTAACTTACTCAATAAACACAACTGCTTTTTATTCCATTAATTTTGTCTGGCCTCTGGTTTTAGGCAGCCCCAAAAAAGGCATCACAACCACAGCACCCCCTGAGCTGTTCCTGCTGTGTCCCTGCAGCTGGGATTTGTCACTGCACTTTGGGGAGGACGTGGCCATTTAAAGGAATAAGCAAAGCTCTGCCCTGGAAAAGCCACAGGTGAAGGGAACAGCCAAAAATAGAAGAGAAGAAAGGGCAGGAACGGGCTGAGTCTAGAATGAAATCCAGAAGTTTCCTCTACAGATAAAACAGGGATGAAATCCTGTTTGCTCCAATAAACTGAACAGGCACGACCTGCACACACACACGGGGGATAAATAAGTTAAAGGAGGAAGCACTGTTTTCAGAGCTCACTTTTTTTGGATTGTGGCCAGGCTTTGATGAATTGCAGCCACAGGAGAGACATTTTCTTCCTTTTTGCAGGACAGAGCAGTCTCCTGCCAGCGTTGCTGAGACAATAAATGCTTTCCCCAGCGTCTGTACAGCATCCACTGGATCCTGGGCACTGCCCAGACTCCCAAGAATTCCACCAATACCAGGAACAAACAAACAAAAAAAGGCTTTTCCTCCAACCATTTTTCAAGCAAACCCACAATGAAGATAAGAGGGAGACCCGGGGTGCTCCTTTTGGGCATCTTCACCCCAAAGGCTGAGAGCAGAAGGGTTTTGCGTCACCAACCTTTGCATTTGCACCTGCCTGTTCCCTGCTGAGTGCTGGCTGGCTGGCACTGGGGGTTTTTCTGCTGGGGAGGGTCGTCCTGGCTCAGCCAGGGCCAGCCCAGGAGCCTGGCTCTCCTCGTGGCTTCGCACCTGGATGCGCATCACCATCTTCACCTCCTGCAAGGAGACACCCGTGGGTACCTGGGGCACCAAACACCCCCAAACCTGCACAGCTTTATGGGCCAGAAAATCCTCTGGCAAACAGCAAACAGCCTGGAGTGCTGCAGGTAAAATCTACAGTCCTGCAGGAGGAGACTCCTCCTTTAATGCAGCAAAAATGGGAATAATTCAGATCCTGCGTGACACACGTTTGTCTGGGGTAGGTGAAACTCCGAGACAAGAGGAACAACAAAACCGCCTCTAAAATTAAAGAGGGAAAACAAACCCTCCCCACATTGCTGTGACTGTAATTAAAGTCCAGCCACACTGCAATCAGTGCCTTTTTTAGAGATTTGCTGTCCATAAGTCTCTCTCAATCACCCCAGGAGCCAAGGGGAAGGGAAAGGGAAAGGAAAGGGAAAAGGGAAAAGGGAAAAGGGAAAAGGGAAGGAAAAGGAAAGGGAGAAGGATGATTCACTCTTTGCAGATTGGCACAAGTCCTGGCAGAAGCAGCAGCCTCAGCAGCCTCCTGGGGCTGAACCCACTCCCCTGAGCGCGGCCACGACAGCACAACCCCTCAGTGAGTGAACCCTGCCCAGAACCCACAAACCCCAGAGCCCCCAAACCCCAG
>VZSR01003801.1:4313886-4330964 GCA_013398615.1 Brachypodius melanocephalos | reverse complement strand
TTGAACAGGGTGGGAAATTCCTTTGAAATTCCCATCGCCTTCCCCAGGTGTTGCACACACCCCTGGACACTCAGGGCTTTTCCCTCTGCTGCCTTTGCTCCCCAAATCCTGGAATTCTCCCAGGCACCCCTCAGAGCTGCTGAATTCAGGGTAACAAGACTCTCACAAGACCACAGAAATATTTCAAGCAGGCCAAGAATTCAGCAGAGAGAAGTGGGCTGGAAAGCTGCTCTCGTGTCCCCTCCCCTCCTGCAGAAAATTCGCAGAAATCTCCTTTTGCTCGGGCCCTCTGAAGCAGAATTCCCCTCCTTTTATTTTTCGTTGTTGTTCCCATGGTAATCCTTGCACACTCAGTTTGTCAACACCAATTTTGGATGCAGATTGAGTGGCTCTCGGGTGAACCCTGGCCACACAATCCCACCTCAAGGCTCAGGCAAGCATTTCAATCAGGCTTCCTGGAGGGGAAAAAATTAAATAAAATAATAAAAAAAAATCTTTAAAAAAAAAAAAAAAACCCTAAAAAACACTAAATGCTATTGACGTTTGCATTTGTCTCCAGGAAAACAAAGTGAGTGTGGCCCCAGCAGTTATCCTCCACTCAAAGGGATGGAGCTGTGCTCCAAAAATAGAGGCAGCGCAGAGGAAAAGGTGGAGGGGTCACAGAGGCAGAGCAAAGGGAGACAAGGATGTCAGGGGATCTGGAGGGGAAATAAAGAAAGCTGAAGATTCCTGCTTTGGCTTTGAGCTCTCATCAGAGCCCCTGGCAGGAAGCACAGCAGAGGAGCCACGTCCCTAAAATCATTCCAACACCTCAGAAACCCCAATAGCCAGCGAGGTTTGATTTAAACAAGAAACTCTTGTTAATTCCTGTTCTCATATCTTTGCCTGACAGCCCCTTCGTTTCAGAATTATGATAATTCACAGGGAGGGGGTTTACATTCTCCAGTCCAAGGGAAGCTCCATTTTTTTCCCTGGCAGGCATTGAGGGAGGGCCAGCACAGAGCAGGGTGACCAGATGTGGCTTCATGGTGGCTTTGGTGACATCTGGGACCTCCAGCTCAGCTGCTCCTGTTCAGCAGGGCACATCCCACCTCCCAGCTGATGACATTCCCAGCAGGAATCTTCCTGGAGGAAACATTTTCCTTCCACTGGGAACCATTTTTTTGCCTGCTCTCCGGTGACACAAGTGTCACCCACAGCCTCCTAACGGGCTAAAAACTGCTTTTTTCAAGCTGGGAGAGGTTTGAAATCTCCCACATTCCCAAGGGCTGGTTTTGTCTTTCAGCAGCTGTAAATGTAGTTTAAAAAAAAAAAAAAAAAAAAAAAAAAAAAAAAAAAAAGGATGGTTTGGGTTGTTTTTGTTGGGTTTTTTTTTCCACTCCTCCAATAAAAGGAAGCAAGAGAAAAGGAGAAAAAAAAAGGAAAAAAAAAAAAGAAAAAAGCTGAGAGCATCCCCTTGAGAGAAGCAAACAGAGCTTTCTGCTCAGTTGCTATGAAGAGGAATTTTGCTGCTGCAGAGCGTTCCCAGAACCCGCCGTGCTGGAGAACACCCAAGAGCCAGAACTGCACTTCCCTTTTCCCCGAGCTGGAATCCAAAATCCGGGCAGCTGGAGGTGCAGCTCGGCCCAGGGAATCCAGCCCAGCGGTGCTGGAACCCTGCCCTCCTCCTCCATCCTGGAGTTAAATCAGCATTTCACTGCCCAGGTTTAGACTGAAAAGGTTTTTTAAAAAACTCACCCCAGCAGCTCCAATTGCAGCAAAAGCAAAATGGAACATCAAGATGTGCTTCAGGCAGGGCAGGTGAGAAGCTATAAAATGCTATAAAATTCTATAAAATGCTATAAAATTCTGTAAAATGCTATAAAATTCTATAAAATGCTATAAAATTCTATAAAATGCTATAAAATGCTATAAAATTCTATAAAACGCTATAAAATTCTGTAAAACGCTATAAAATTCTATAAAACGCTATCAAATTCTGTAAAATGCTATAAAATTCTGTAAAATTCTATAAAATGCTATAAAATGCTATAAGCTGCCCTGCTCTGAGCCTCTCCCACGGACTGGAATATTTCATAGGAGCCCAAAGGGCGAGGTCCAATGAATAAATCCATTTTGCCACCCAGAGAAACAGGCAAACCCCGCGCGATAAAAGCGCCCCAAGGCTGCCACAGAAAGGAGGTGAGAGCTGGAAACGGAGCCAGAACAAACAGGGAACTGCCCTGGAGCTGAGCACTCGGGGAGGAAGGAGGATGAGCAGGGATCTCCTCCCCAAGGGTTGGAATCCGGGCGTTCTCCATCCCTTCAAGGAGCAGCAGAAGCTCCCTTACCTTCAGGATCTTGTGCTGGGAGCTGAGCGCTCCGTATCTGTTCATGGAGTCTTGCTGGGGGGGAAAAAAGAGATCCAACAGTGACGTTAAAGTCTGGAAAAATCCGAGGGAGGGAGAGAAAACACACAGAAACCCCTGCCCAAATTCACAGGCACAGGGAGGGGCTGGGGCCAGCCCGCCGTGGGGATCAGCAGAGCGTGCAAAGCAGGAAAGAAAAACCTTTTGCAAAGAACATTTTCCAAGCGTCTTATTCACTATATCTATCTATTTATTTATTTATTTATTAATATTTCATCATTATCATTAATTCATTATTTATTCTTAATAAATAATTATTTAATTGATTTCTTTTATCAATCAATCAATAAATATAAAGAAATATTTATTAAATAAATAAATAAATTTATGTACTATATATAGAATATACATAGAATGTATATAGAATATATAAATTTTTTATATATTATAGAAAAATATATAATCTATAGATAAAGATATTAAATTGATATTTTCGACATTATACATGTTTATGTAATATATAAAATATAAAATAATATAAATATATGCATAAATATATTTATAAATAGATTTATAAATATAAATATATCAAGAACATAATATTTCTTATAAAATATATTTTATATGGTATACACTTTATTTATATTGTAATAATTTATTAATGAATAAAATATGTATTTAGTTATAATTTATAAATATACAAACAAGATTTATATATTTATAATTTATAAATAAATAAAAATATGATAAATGAATATTTATATATTTATAAATGATGCTTAATTCACATTTCCAGTGGTTTTCCCCAGCTTTCAGCCCTTTAGCCAGGCCAGGCCTGGTGCTGCAGGAGCTTTGCACAGTGAGCCCCATCCCTCCTCCTGAGCTCCCCTGGCAGCAGCAGAGGGGGAGGCACAGACGGCAGCAGAGCTCAGGCTGCTGCCCACACACAGAAACTGCAGCGTTCCCATCAAAAAACCCCAAAAGGATCAGCAGGAGACGGAGCGAGCCTCAGGCAAAGTCAGCGAGCAGGGACAGCAAAGTGAGCTCAGCTGGCACCAAACAGCAGAGCAGAGGGACTGACCCCTCCAGAGGGGTCTGTGCCACCCCTCCAGCCCAGCCCAGCCCAGCCTCACCTCCTCCCTCTGTGTCCCCAAGGTGCCACCTCCCACCCCCTGTCCTGGCAGGATGGAACTCTGGCAGTGTTTCCTTCCTTTGCTTGGTTCCTTGTGCTGCTACGTTTTTATTTTTAATAGTCCTAGTTAAGATCTGTTATTCTTATTCCGGTACCTTTGCCCCTTAATTTCAAAATCACAATAATTTGAGGAGGGGGGTTTATATTCTGTATTCCAAGAGAGGCTTTGGCTTTCCCTGGAACACACTTTCCAAACCAAGACACCCCAGCACCATCATCCCCCCACAGCAGCTGTGGGGTCACCACCCCCCGTGCCCAAAGGCTTTGTCCCCGGTGGCACCTGAGAGGGGACAGTCCCAGCACTGCCAGGTTCACAAAACACTGCTGGGGGCTGGGGTTGGGCACTTCAGGGCACAGGGAAGCAGCATCACCAAGTGCAAATGAAACACCACGCAGAGACTGCCACTAAAACCACCAATTTAACACGATAAATACTCGATAAATACTCAAGAGTCTGAAATATCCCCAGCAGATGAGCCCAAACTGCAAAGGAGTCGCCCACAGTTTAAAAAAACTCAGATTTTTTCTGTCACAGGCTGACATTCACCCACAGAGGGGAGGTTTGAAAGTGATTCCCCTTCTCCAGCATCTCATCCGTGCCCAGCTGCTCTGGGAATGGAACCAGCCCAGCCTGGTAAGTTGAGTGGATGTGACAGACTGTATCCCAGGGAGGCATTTCTTCCCAGCCCTCACTGAAAAGTCCTTTTCCCTGCTGAGTGAGGTGTCCACAGGCTGGTGACAATCATCTGCCAGTCCCTGGAGACAGAAAACAATGGATGTGCTCTGCCCAGCACCACCACGGCCTTTCTTCCCCTGTGGCGAGCCCCTTCTTTCATTTCTTCTTTCATTTCTTCTTTCATTTCTTCTTTCATTTCTTCTTTCATTTCTTCTTTCGTTTCTTCTTTCATTTCTTCTTTCAGCCTCTTCTGTCCCTCGGAATTCCCAATTCCCAGGGGCTGGGAATCATCTCCTGGCCTGGGAGAAGGGGCAGAACAGCTCCAGCCCTTTTCCCCCGAGAAGGAGCAAATCCTCACAGGCTCCTTGGGCAGAGGAGTCAGCCAAAGTTCAGCCTGTACCACTCCAGTGCCCTTCAGGACAGAAAAAAACCCCATTTCCCATTGTTCTGGGAGACCCCGGGACAAACCACACCTACCTTCTCCTTGTTGAGAGCTTCCTGAGCTTCCAACTTGTACACCAAAAAATCTGGAAGCGGGAGGAAAGGAGGAGGATTAACGAGCTGGAGTTTCCCAAGGATCTGGTTTGGGTTTTTGGAGGGGAGGGGAAGGAGGAACTCAGCCCCTTGCTGAGCAAAAAGCTGCGAGGCAATGAGCTGGAATGCTGCTGGGAGACCATTCCACGCCTTTTTGGGGAGGTGGGGGTATTTTCCACCCCCCAAAAAATGCCCTTCCTGTCCCATTCCAGTGCGTTGGTGATCTCCTGCCTCACAAACAAAAAGCTGCGCCTCGGTGTCAAGGAAACTTTTTGGGGAGCTCTGAAATGAGAGGTGAGTTTGGAAAAGAGGAACCAAAGGTGCCGTGAGACCCAAACTCGTGTGCTGATCTCATCTGTGCCGGCTTCTTAAAACGGGACGGTCCCACGGCAAAGCAACGTGGATGAGGATGCTTCGTTTCCTCAACAAATTAATTAAAGAGGCAGCACAGAAATGCAAGTAGGCTGCACAGATCTGCAGCCAAACCTGGAGGGTGGATAGAGCACCCAGAAGCACTCCACGCTGGAGTGAGGGGCAGGGATCCCACCCCACACACCACTTTTAAAGATAAAACCCGATTTATTAAGCTGCCGGCAGCAATCCGGTGCAGAGGAGCCTGACACCCGAGCACAGCACTCTGCTGGCAGGCACACGAGTTGGATTTCTGCTTCCTGCTGCATTCCATGGTCTTTCGAATGCCCTGCAGGTTTGTGTCTGCTCCTGTGCAGCAGTTCTGCATTGTCCCTGTGGGCAGGGCAGTGACAGTGACATCCCTGAGCGCTTGTAGAGCTCAGCATCCCCAGCTCACTTTTGGGACAAAGCTGGCAGCTTTCCAAGAAAAAAAAAAAAGCACGGTCCAGTGCCAGGTTTAGGCAGCAATTCAAGGGTTCAAACACCACCACAAGGCACTCCCAGATTGGCCTGAGGACAAATGTGGGAGGAGGAGAGGACAGAAGCCACCTGCAGCACCCTCTGCCTACAGATTTGTCACCTCACTGCTCCCAAATCCCACCCAGGGACAGCCACACTGAGGCAGGAGAGGCTTTGGGGACTTTTCCTGGGACTCACCTTCCTTTGTCTTCTTGTGCTCCCCTCTCTCCTTCTGCAGGGATCGCTCCAGGCGGGACCGGTGCTCGTACACCACTGTGGGAGCACAGGGAGCACAGCGTGACACAAACACCCCATTTATCCCCACCTGTCTTCACCCACACGCTTATTCTCCTGCCTGGAGCAGGGAGGGGACGTTTGGGCTGCAGACCATGGGTATTCCTGATGAACACACCAGTCTCACCCACGAATTGGGAGTATTTGCACTCAGGCTTGGCTTTGAAGCCCAGGTTGTGATGCCCAGGAGCTGCTTTAGTGGTCAGTGGCTAAATTGTGTTTTTGTGGGCCAAGTGCCTGCCAGCTCAAGCAGCCAGAGTCACCTGTTCTGTTCTGTTCTGTTCTGTTCTGTTCTGGAAAGGCATCAGCACCATGCAGGAGAGATTTTTTCCTCCTTCCACAACCGAAGCCACTGAGAAAAACTGAGCCAAGCAGCTCATTACACACAAACCTGAGAACAGAGAGGGCTGAGCAGCCACATGACAAATGGGAGTGCCAGAGAAGCCTCGTGGAGGACGGTGATGAACCCACTGAGGTGTGTGAATGCCACCACACTCAGCTCCAACAGGCTCCTCGTGCCCTCAGACGGGCCAGGGCAGCGTTCAGAGGGAGAGGTGATGAAAGAAACCTCCCAGAGCCAAGATCTCTGCACAGCCAAGACTTCTGGGGTAAAGTTGTGCCAGTCTCCAGGAAAATGAAGTGAGTGTGGAGCATGAAAGCAGTGCTAATCCATTCCCTGCAGAAATCTGGCCAAGCCGAGAGCCCCAAGTGACTCCTGCTCTCACTCCAAGTGGATTTGTGGGCCCTGCTGGAGCAGCAAATCCCTCTGTCCCTCCTGATCTCCCTCAAGGAGCAGCTCCAGGGGTGAGCCAGGCTGTCTCCTTGTCTCTGTTAACACACAGACATCCCAGTGATGAGGATGCTTCCCCTGGCCTGGACCACTCCACTCAGGCTTTCCTCTGAACCCCATTGTTCCAAACCATTGTTCCAAACCATTCCAGCAGTGATTCCAAGCTGGAAGGAGGTTTCCTTCCCCCTGCTGAGCAGCAAACCCATCTCTGCAGCTGCCCAAGTGTCTCCTCCGTGACAGCTTTATTTTTGGGAACACTTTTCCCAACAGACTGCTCGGATGTCACCCCGAGGGCTTCCCCAGCTGAGCACACCAAGGGCCCTTGGGTGCTTCCTCACTCCCTTTTCCAAGGGATTTGTCAGCTTGAGGACATCAGCCACTTCCCAGAGGATTTGGGAGCCCTGGGCTCTCACTTTCTGACTCTCCCACATCTGATTTTGTTGCAGTCTGATCTGGCAGAGCTGCTGAGGGCAAGGCTTTGATGTGATGGGAACTTGCCAGCAGCGATGGGCTGTGTTAACACCCACAGCCAGGGATCCTAAGGAGCCCATCCCGGAGCAGGGGAGGCTGCAGGGGCAGCTCCGGATCACGAGCTGCTTGTTCAGAATTTTACAGCACAAAATCCGGCTCTCCCCGACCCTGTTTTTACAGGTCACATAAACTGAAGTGACCTCCAGTGACTTGAAAACAAAGTTTTAATCTCTCCTGCCTTTCCTACACGCTCCCAGAGCCCAGGGAAAGTGGGTTTAGCTTCACACAGAGCAGGGAGTCAGTCCTGGGGGTGTTCAGGGCCAGGAGTTGGACTTTGATGATCCCAATGGGTCCCTTCCAGCTCAAGACAACCCAAAATTGGATGATTTTGAACTCATCTTGGTGGTGAGACACAGCAAGAACTCCCCTGTGCAAACTGGCACCGCACAGCCAGGCAGCCAGGAAGGCTTGAACAATTTGTTTTTACAGGAGAGAATGGGGATGTGGTCAGAGTGGAAATCCAGCTGGAATCCAGCCAGGACTCGGCTCTGAGGCACCATCACCCGCTGCCAAAGGAGCTGCTGAAACAATGAGAGCCCTCGCTGAAAAGGTGCACGAGTGGACGCACAGGGATTAAAATCATGCAACAAGTGCAGGGACAGAGCCCAGAGCCCCAGGTTTGTCCCCAGAGCACGGCAGGGAGCAGCCACAGCACCAGAGACACAGCCAGATGTGCCAGGCACCACAGCCAGATGTGCCAGGCACCACAGCCAGATGTGCCAGGCACCACTGCCTTGCCAGGCTCCCACGAGCATCTCTCCCACCGCCCCTTGCCAGGCTTCTCCCGGCAGCCAAACCCAAAAAGAAGCCTTGCCTTTGTTAAAATTGTTGGACAAGTGAGTGTCTTCTCAAAATATTAAAAAAAAAACCAGAAGGGGTAGCCATGGCAACAGCTGTATTTGGGAACGGGAGGACTGCCAGGGGGTTACAAATCCCAGCAACAGGCTGCAGCTCTGCCATTCACACATTTTTGGGTGGGAAAAGTATGAGCTTGGCTCAGTTGTTGGCCTGTTGTCCCCAAAATTGGGGTTCCCTGAGGCTGCCACTGTCATCCTGTGGAGGAGCAGCCCCTCTGTCCAAGAGATGCTGACGCACCAGGGAGGAATGTGGGTTAACTTCTGCCCTGCTGATCTCTGCCCATCCCAAACTTTGATTTTCATCACAAACTTTGATTTTCACCCAGGATGCAGGTGGGAATCGTGGCTGGGACTGAGCTGGAGGTGTTTGATTGCCTCGTGGAGTGAGGGAAAATGGAACCAAGCCATGAGACAACAACACTGAACCTGAACACACTTTTAGATCCATTCCCGAGGCTGACTGGGGTTTGTTTCCTGGAGAGGAGCACACACAGCCCCCAACACACTCTGCAAACAGAGCACACAGCCCTGGGTACCAGCAGCCCTGCTGGGATGCTCCGTTTGCATCACAGAACCACCTGGGAGAAGATTTGACCCCAAAATGTAAATATTGAGTCACGGATCTGCAGAACGCCCCAGCAATTCAGGCTGTAGGAAGAACATCCCTGGATGTGTCCACAAAGGTCATGACAGACACCTTATATTTGATTTTAGCTGGGGAAGAGCTCTCATATAAACACTGTGACTTTTTAGGGGTGGGAAAAAAAAGGGGGTTAAATAATCTCTTGACCTCGAGCAGAACAATTTTTGGCCACATCGATCCATTCCGCGGGCACTCCAGAGGCAGCCCGTCCTTCCAGCATCACCCCCGAGGGATTCCCACCAAACCTCTCCACGGGGAGCTGAGCAAATCCCTCCAGAGGCTCCAAACCCTGCGACAGCCGCTGGGAAAAGTCTCCTTGGCACAGGGCAAGGCTGGAAGGATGGGCTGGACAAAGGAGATAAGAGTTCAGCGGTGTCCTCAGCCTTCCCTGCCGGCACCTCCCCCGTGGGCTAAAATCCCATTTTCCCACAGTGAGGCATTTATGTAAGGAGGACAAATGAGGGGAGAGAGGGGGAGGAGGGATCCACACGCTGTGTTTGCCTTCCGGTCTCCGGCAGCTCTTGCCAGAGGAGCCAAGCGCCGGTCAGAGGGATCAGAAAAGCCAATTCCTCCTCCTCCTCCTCCTCCTCCTCCTCCTCCTCCTCTTCCTCTTCCCCTCTTTTTAGGGAGCTTAAAAATCTGCAACATCCATCAGCCCCAAAATGCTGGCACGACTCTTTTTAATCCCGGATCGACCTCTCGAGAGCGAGGTGGGTTCATCGCCTCTCCAGGGCGGTGGGCAGCAGCCTGCTGTCACAACAAACTTTAGAGAAAGGTCCCTTCCCTGCCTGCTCGCCTCCACACGGGGCAGAGGGAGCGGAGCCGCATCCCAAAGCTGCCCGAGCAGCCCCTGCGCTCCCACCGCCTCGCATTTAGCGAGACACGGGTTTGGATTCGCGGCCAGAGGGAGAAGAAATGGGATGGACGTGACGGGGCTGAGCTCGCCCATCCAACAGGCTCCGACCCCGCTTTGCTGCCAGCAGCAAATTCACAGAATCACAGAATCACCAGGCTGGAAGAGACCTCCAAGTCCAGTCCTAACCTCAACTAAACCACGGCACCGAGTGCCACGTCCAGTTTTTTTTCTTAAACACATCCAGGGATGGTGACTCCACCACCTCCCCGGACAGATCATTCCAGTACTTTATTACCCTTTCTGTTAAAAACTTCTTCCTGATATCCAGTCTGGATTTCCCTTGGCTCAGCCTGAGACCGCGTCCTCTCGAAAGAGACCGACCCCACCTGGCCACAGCCACCTTTCATACTCAGGGCTGCTCCAATTCCTGACATCCAAACGCAGGGGAAAGGAAACAGGCAGAGCATCCTACAGCCAAGAGCTGAACGCCCCCGAGGCACCCTGGCTGGGAGGGAGAGGAGTTCGGGCAGGGTGTGCACACAGAGCCAGAGCGGGCCACTCACCCTGGAGCTGGGCTGACAGCGCTTCCTGCTGCTGTTTGTATTTCTGCGCCAGCGCTTCGGCGTTCCGCACCTTCTGCTGCAAGTGGTTGTAGAGCAGCACCCCGGAGGCCAGGCAGGCCGCGGTGAGCAGGCAGAAGCCGGTCTGCAGCAGCCCCTTCTGCCTCCTGGAGCACATCCCGGTGCCCATGGCCGGCCCGGAGCGCCGCGATGCTGCTCTGCCTCGCCCGGCGCTGCTAAAGCATCTGATTGTTATCGCCCCGCAGCCGCTTCCCTCCGCAAAGGCGCGGAGCCCTCCGGAAGATGCGGGCTCGCCTTCGCTCCCTGCCGGCCCTGGGGAGGCTCCTGCCGGGCTCTATTCCTCGCTGTCCCTCCGGACATCGCGGTCCCAACGGAGCCGCCGCATCCTCGGGCGGCCGGGGGGCGGCCCGGGGGGGCAGCGGGGCGAGGGCAGCCGGCGGAGGGCACCGAGCAGGAGCAGCAGGACGACGAGGAGGAAAAGTTTTGCTTCCCATGTGCTGCGGAGGAGAGAGAGAGAGAGAAGAGGGGGGGCGGGAAGGGGGTACCGCCGCCTTTGGCTCTTCCCACCTCCCCCGCTGGAGCAAGCACCGGAAAAAATAACCCGGCGAGAGGAGGAGAAGCCCTTGGGCCCCCTCCCCGCCGGCAGATCCTGGAGGAAGCGGCTGCAGCGGGGCCGGGAGAGCGGCCAGGAACGCGGCGGCGGCGGCGGCATCCGGGCTGCGGCGGCGGAGAGTCCGCCCTCGGCGGCGGGAGGGGCTGCGGGCACCGGGAGGGACACAGGGGGACCGGGGACAACCGGGGGACAACAGAGTCCCGAGCCCTGCCGCCCCCGCCCCGGGGCACCCGGGTCCCGCCCGCCTCCCCCCGCCACCGCCGGGACCCGGCATCGCCCGGAGCCGGTGGAAATTCCCGCAAAATCCCACATCTCTGAAGGTCTGCATGAGTGTTTTTAGGAAGAGACAGAGGAGAGACCCCTGAGCTAAACCCACTCGTCCGGGTGTTCCCTGCTCCTGCCGGCACTTGTTGCTGACGGGGGATGGATGAGGGACACGGGGATGGATTAATCGGGAGAGCGTCCTCACGGGAGTTCTGTAAAACCTGCTAACAGCTGTGGCTTCTCCTCGGGAAAATGGGAGCTGATAAAAGGAGAAAGCTGGGAGTTTGGCTTTTTCCGGATGGTTTGCGTTGGAAGGGATCTTAAAGCTCATCCCATCCCCCTGCCATGGGCAAGGACACCTTCCACTGTCCCAGACTGCTCCAAGCCCTGTCCAACCTGGCCTTGGACACTTCCAGGGATGGGGAATTCCGACGCGTTCTGGACATCCCCTCCATGTGGGCTCTTCTGGCAGAGTCCAGCTGGTTTTACCCAGGTGTGTGATGCACCTTTAAAGGTCCTTTCCAACCCAAACCATTCCATGATTTTGTACCTCACAGGCCACACAAAGCTCCTGGAGCCTTCCCTGGGTTCTGAGCTCGGATCTGAGACCCCCAGGTTTGTAATGAATCTTAGGTTGGTTCATCTTTTATCCGAGCTCACAAGGATATTTCTTCTGGAATTCTGCCAAGCTCCCTCTTTCAGGCACCCGGGGAATAAGCAACAATCACAACAGTTCTTCAGCAGCAATCCCCCTCGAAGAATCGTGCCTGGTAGCTTCATAAATGTTAATCAAATGGGCTTTACAGCCCTGCTGGGAATTAGTTGAGTGGCACTTGTGTCACCCTCATTTGTCGTCGGGAAAACTGAGGCACAGCGTTCCTGTAAGGTTGTGATTTATCCAAAGTAACATTTTTATGGCAGGATTTTTTCCCCTCCCTTCCCCAAGCATTTTAAGTGGATTTGGTGGATTTGTTCTGCCAGACCTTGGGTGAGACTCAGCCTGCTGGAAACGGGGTGATTTGGCTGGCTCTGGGTACAGAGCCACTAAACATTATGGGCTTTCCTTAATGAATTAACTGATTAGTGCAGCTCCTGCTGAAAACCAGAGCAGCACTGATGGGAGGTTTGGTGGCAGCATTTGTCAGCCACGGGTTCTGTGTGTGTAGGACCAGGGATAACCTCCTTCCTGACTCCCAGATATTCAGTCCAAGACACTCCACTGTGCCAGACAGATTTACTGTCCAACTTTTTATGTCTTTAAACAAATGCTCAACCCTGGGGGTTGCTGAATGCTCCAGCATCTCTCCAGGCTGTTTGTCAGGAGGTGGAATGCCTTTTGTCTGCATCCTGGGGACTGAGCAGGCCTGTGGCATGAGGGGTTTCAGTCTCAATTTTGCCTCTATTCAGCACATTCTTCTTTTTTTTTTTCTTTTTTTTTTTTTTTTTTTTCCCTCCTGCACTCATTAATTACTTCCTCATGTGCTGACTCCTGCCTGAGAAACACTGGGAGTTTTTGAGGTTTTTGGCAGAGAGGAGTCTGGAAAAGGTTAAGATCTGGATTAGGGAATGTTTATCTGAGAAAGATTTGATTGACAGGGTTTCTGTGAGCAGGCACTTCACTTTTGTAACAAATAACTTTACTCCTGCGATAATCTCAGGTTTAGATTTCACTCCATGTTTCTGCACCAGATCTAAGGCCAGTGAGAGCCAAAGGCTTTGCTTCGTGCTTGTGCTTTACCAACATTTTTGTGATTCAGAGGATTCTTCCTTGTGCAAATTCCCGCATCTCTAAAGGTCTGCACGAGTATTTTTAGGAAGAGACAGAGGAGGAGAGACCCCCTGAGCTAAACAAACTGACCATAGGTGACAGCTCCCTTCAAACCCATCTCGAAATGCTTTGTGCCTCAGGGATTATCTGCTCATCTCCTTTTGCTCCCTCTAATCCAGTGGGTGATCGCATCTGATGACAGCTTTAAAATAATAATCGGAACAAAGCAAGCAATTCCCACGGGAAAGCTCGGGGGGTGTGTACTTGTAAAGAAAATGTCATTTTCTCCCCTGTAGAACAAACTGTGAGTATTAACCATCTGTGCAAGGGAGTGCTGGAAAGCTCCAGCCTTTTTTAATCGGAGCTCTGGATTCCGTAGCAGGAGTTTAATCGGCTGTGGGAGTGTTTTCAGCCGGGTTATGTAAATGCTGTCAAGAAACCAAGTGGCTGAAAAAGATGGATGGAAGGAATGTGCTGGGAGGAGGCAGAGCACAGGCTGGGTGGTTTAGGGGTTTAAATGATAAACCTCCAGATAAATGGGCAGCATCCACAACCCTTTCACCTGGATACCCACTCTAAATGCTTTATTTGGATCTGCCCTCTAGGGAAACCCAGTGGGAATCCAGTGCACAAATGTGGGAGGGGATGGGCTGAGCAGGGGAGGAGTTTGGGGGTCCAGAGGATGAGAAATGACAGGCACAAATGTTTGAAAGGGTTCTGAAGGGGGCACTTTGGTGTGCATGGATGTAGAGCATGAGAGGAGCCAGCACTCCTGCAGGTGCCTGCCCTTCCCCACACAGAAATCCCCAATTCATTTGCTCCAGGAGCAAAAAATGCCCCCAAATTCAACCATTCCTGGGGACAGATCTCATCTCATCCGTGTCTCCAAGGTTAAGGGGTGAGAGAGCTGAAGCATTCCTGTCTTCCCATAATGAGAAGTGACAGCTCCTAATTAGAATTCATTAGAGGCAGCCCCGGGGAACTGATGGGGCCATTTTTCAGGATGTGTTGTTGAAATTATTTTTCATCTCACGATGACACGTTGGCTCACTGCTCTCAGTTCTCTTCCCCAAGCCTGCAGATGTCCTTTGAGTCATCTGTGCTGTGCCTAAAAGTGAGGGTATGAGATCCCAGAACCCTCAGCAAACTCTGGGCATGGCCACGGTACAAGAGAAGGGGGAATGGGGGAGGAAAATGAGGCACAAACATTGGGGTTTTTTGGATTACAAAGTAAAATTCATCGTGTAGACAAGCATTCCATAGAAACTGGAGACCCACAATTACTGAATGTCTGGATATTTTGGCAGTTATTTGGTATTTACCTTAAAATACCAGCTCCCAGAGTCAAAGTATTCTGAGAGAAACTCTATTCTTTCAAAAAATAATCTTTACTGCAAGAATTTATGGCGCAAAAAGCTTCCACCATGTGAATCATTCCATCTGAGATCCTCTGGCAAAAAAAACCCCATCTTTGCCTTTTAGTTCCACCTCATCTTTTACAGTTTGGACTGGGAATCTTCCTTGCTTTGGGCCCTGGACCAGTCTGTGATTTGGGTGAGTTTTTAATCAGAAAGCAATAGAGATTGGTTTCAGAGGGATGAAAGCAAACAAGAAGGAGCATGGAGCATATTCTGCTCGGAAAATGCATCCCAGTGCACTCAGAGCCTGGGACTCCATTGCCTGGTTTGCTTTCACTGCCTTTCCAAGGTTCAGACATTTTTTTTTATTAGAGCCAAGGAACATTCCAGCTTCCAAAGGTAATAAAAATGCAGCGTGCCAGAAAACAACAGCAAACAATAGAAAGGGAGGTTGGGTTTGTTGAGGTGCTGCTGAATTTGCTCTTTCTGCCTCTCTCAGGGTTCCAGCAGCACCTCCATTATAGGACAGACACCTTGTATTCCTAAATTCCTCCATGGCCTCTGGGGCTCTGAGGGGTTTAATTAATCCTCTTCTCCCTGTGCATCCTCCAGTCTGGGTGCCAGGGTGAAAGCAGGGTTGCCAGGAGGAGGCTTTGCATGTGGATAAAATGGATAAAGCCTCAGCTGCCCATTCCAAAGGAAAAATGAGTGGAAAAAGATGCTTGAACTCCTGCCCAGGGTGAGAAAAGCTTGGCAGGGCTGATCACAGCCGTGGATATGAGCCTGCCTCACCCTGAGAGTGAAGGAATTTATCTCTAGGATTTCAGTTTCCTCCAGAAATGGGCTCTGTTCTGGCTGGAGAGAGAAATTGTGCCACAGAAAGACAGAGAACACTGGCACCAGCACAAAAATTTTTTGTCCCTACATGACCACTGAGCTTTATGAGGTTCAGTAACCCAGCAAGGCACGTTCTACAGACTGCAGGACATTGCTCTCCGGATTCACCTTGCAATAATGCATTTCAGGAAATCTGCCTCAGCCCCACCAGCCTGGATCATGCAGGAGTTCCTCACACCATCACCAGGCAGGGCTCTGGAGGTGCAGACGATTTCCTTGCTGTGGGTGAAGTGCCATTTGTCACCGTGGTGGTGTTGTGGGGGGAATTTCTGGGGAAAATAAAGCACTTTTTACTTGTTAAAAAACTGAGCAGGCAGTGCAGGTGATGGTGGGAGGAGAAGGCAGCAGCAGCAGCGTGGAGCTGACACAGAACACTCAGCTCTTGGGGTTTTTTTTTCAGAATTACAACACTCAGCAGCAGATCTGTTCTGCTCCCTCCTCCAGGATGTTCTGCTGCACCCTGTGGGCACCTCGGGGTGACAGAGAGATTGAGAATTCCTCGTGATCTCGCTCCAGTGTTTTTCCAGGGGAAGCTTCATGCCTGCACAAGCATTCTGTGGGCTCAGGCAGCTTCATCACTTGGACACGGGGCTGCTTTTCTTTGTCTGACTTCATGCTCTGCGGATATCCATGACACATCAGGCTGGAAAGATCATTTATGAGCAACTCAAGCTGGCATTTCCACACATGAGGTGTCAGCCAGGGAGATCTCAGTCTGGTTTTTAATACCCCCATAAGCCAAGAGCTTAAGTCATCTCTGCTTTGTCACCGTGTGTTAACTGGAGCCATCGACAGATTCAGGGTGAGATTTTAGACATTGCTTCATCACTGTTGGCTTTAAATAGAACAGACTCTCCTGAACCGTGCATTTTGGGCTCTGAAAATGCCATTCAGCATTTTTCCTGCACATGGATAACAGGAACACGGTCCAAAGGGTTTTGTTAGAGGGATGTGGAGCTTGAGGTTCACATCTGTCTTCAGAAGTGATGAGAGGATCTGAGACTATCTGAGAATCTTCCTAAGGTGGATTCAGCAGCCTCCTTCCAGGGATCCATCTCCAGCTGGCAGGAGTGGATGCCTTTAGTAGCAAGATTTTGATAAGGGCAACAACACAAAGCCATCAAAATAGAAATCAGCTCCTGCTCTGTTAAATTACCCTGTCAGAAATTCTCCCCGTGGCCAACAATCAAGCTGACAATAAGCTAATTACAGAAAGACCTCTAAACACACACAAAAAAAGTATCAGATTGACTGAGGAGTTGTTACCTGCCTGTATTTTCCTGTCTGAGCAGCCCAGAAGCCTTGAGGCACATCGCTGATTTGCAGTCCCAGGGGCTGCGTGGGGTGATAAAATCTGCGGGAGTGCCTGTGCCTCTCCCAAATCCCGTGGCTGAGGTACGGCAGCCAACTGGGCTGCACAAAATCCTCCTTCCAGCCAGCACTGCCTGCAAAGTCAACCTCAAGGAGCTCCAACTCTGCTTCTTACATAACACTCAATAACAAACTCGTGGAAAGTCCTCCCAGCCCTCCTGATACCATTTACACAAGGGAAAAAAAAAAGCCCCTTTAGGGCAAAGTAATTCAAGCTCCTCTTCTGCAGATGATGGCAGTGCAGGCTTAGTCCTGGAGTGCATTTAAACACCCCGAGGAGCACTGCACAGGACTATTATGCTGAAATTCCAGCTTTTTCTCTCTGAAACTTTGCCAATTCCTCCTTTCTTCCCCTGCTCCTCGTTTATTTGCCATTGGCGTGTCCTCCCTGCCCTGCTTGGCACAAAGGGACGCTGCAGTGCCTCGCTCTCCTCGCTGGATTTGCTCCCACCGGATTCCCTGTCTCGGTGTGTGGATGGAAAAGAGAGATCCCTGTGAGGGATGAATTCCCTTCCCTGGGCACCACAGGAGTGGAGGGTGGGCTCTGCTGGGGGAAGGGGCAGCTTTGCAATCACAGAATCACAGAAAATTGTGAAAAATCACAATGTGAAAAATCACAGTGTGAAAAATCACAG
>VZSR01003801.1:4271989-4313786 GCA_013398615.1 Brachypodius melanocephalos | reverse complement strand
ACTATTCATAAAATCCTTGTGTGTGCACCACGGACGGGGAGGCACAAGAACCCAAATTCCCCAGGAACAAAGCCAAATATTCATTTACAGCCACGATTCAGGTGCATGGGCGAGTTGCTTAAATAACTGCAGCAGCAGGGGAAAAAAAAATTGATTTCCTTGTGTACCCTGTGGCTGGGCCCAGGTTCAAGGCTGGTTTAACCCCACTGATTTCAGGATCACTTTGGGATTTTGAAGGCTCTGTTAATTCAGCAGGATGCTGCTGCTCTGCTCCCAGGCTTTCCCACCCATTAGCATTCCAGGGTGGTAGAAACTCATCCCATCGCACAGTGCTGGGGATTTTAAAATAATAAAGAAGCCAAGATGCCTGCTGTCAGCACCAGCAGCTAATTATAGCAGCATGGACAGGCTTCCCTTGCACAATTCCATGTGCTGTGCTCCTCCAGCACAACAAATGAACCATATATTAGAGAGGGAAGGCTGAGAACACATTGCTGACTTTGAAATCCTCTAACCCCAAAGTCAGAAACACATGAAATAATTGAATGGGAATTTGCCTTTTTTTTTTTTCTTTTTTTCTCTTTTTTCCATATGTTCTTCTGCAGGGGCAGAACTTGATCTTTAGCAATTTATTAAAGGTTTCTTTTCTCTATTAGACTCCTCCACAAACCCTTGGCCTTTAGGCAGAGCCATCCCAAAATTCAGCCAGTTTTCCACCTGGCACTGCTGGGACACTCAGCAAAGGCCAGAATTCCGATCCAGTTTTCCTGATTTTTCAGTGATGCTGAGCTTTGGAGGGATCCTGCCTTAGATATTGTGTGGAGCAGCCAGAGGAGGAAGAGGGGACTCCAAAATACCCCTCAAAGAGCAGAACTCTGATTTTGTGATTATCCCACACCAGGTCTGTCACCTGCCTGGTCCTGCTACCCTTTATCCTTCTTTTTTTCGACATTTTCCAGGGGTTTTTTTTCAGTGCTAAAAATTCCTGGGAGGCAACAAAGAGGAATCCCTCTTGGGCTCGGATTCTATTAAGCTGTGGTTCCATTTCCTTCAGAGGAGAGAGACCTGAAAGTGAATTTCCTCAAAGTTAATTCCCAAAGCTGGGCCCTGGAGGGATGTAGGTCACTTTGCTTTGTTCTGAGGCTCAGCTGAGCTATAAATACCATTGAATTTTTCCCTGAAAAGTGGGAGCAGACTCATCCTTGCTGCTTTATCCAGGTCATTGCCTCCAAAGGCTCCTGCTGCCACTTCCAGACTCTGTTTTTAAGGAGATGATTCTCCAAACCAATTTTTTTTCCACTTATATTAAGCATGCAAAACAGCACAGCAAGACATGCACTTGGGGGGATTATTTTTCTCTACAGGGCCTGGAAACACATTTTGGGCAGCCTGTTTTCCCCTCAGTCACCAATATATTTTAATATATTTCTATATATAAAATATAAAATATATTTATATTATATATAATACATCATATATAAAAATTATACATAATATATATATTTACATATAATATGATATAATATATAATAATAGATATTATATATAATATTCTATATTCTATATTCTATAATAGACAATATATATTATATACAATATACATTATATATACATAATATATAATATATAACATATAACATTAACATATAACATATAACATATAACATATTATATATTATATATTATATATTATATATTATATATTATATATTATATATTATATTCTATGTTTTATATAATATAAAATATATTTAAATATTTTATTTATATATATATGTATAATTTTTGTATTTTTATGCCATGAAACGTTCACCTTCAAAGAACATCACAAAGGGATCAAGTGGCCCGAGTTTTCCACGTGCCGTGTCTGGAAGGTGCAAAATATTAAAGAGATTTCTTTTTTTGGGGGGAAAAAATAGCAGGTTCCCAGGAATAAATGCACATAGCCTGGCTGACCCCGGAGTGGTTTCCATGGCTGACAGAAGGTGCTGAAGGAACAGTCCGTGAATATTTCTGTGGAACAGCGGCATCCAGTGGGCAAGGAACGATTCCTGCCAATATCCTTGGAAAATTTGGATTGGGCCATGGAAAAGCAGAGGTTTCTCCCCAGTATTCGGTGCTGTGCAACTCCACCAAGCTGAATTTTCATTGCTGCATTTTGACACATTGCTTTTTGGGCTGATGATGCCCAAAGGTAATGCAAACAGTCAATTTTATTTTTTATTTTTAAAAGAGTAGCTTGATTTTTTTTCTTTTATTTTAAACAATTTAATCTAATTTAATTTTGTTTTTAAGGAGAGATCAGCTCAAATTTTAATTCTTTTCAATTTAAAAATATGTAGGTCTTCATTTTCATTTTTTTAAAGAGAGGTTAGCTTGAATTTTAAGTTTTAAAACATGTCATTTTAAATTTTTTTGAAGAGAAATTAGCTTGGGGAAAAAAACCAACCCAACCTGACATAACTCAGAGCCTGGATGTGCAAGCTCCTGTTGAGAACAAGCACTGGCAAAAGTAAGGCTTAAATTATCTTGGTATTTATTGAGAGAGCCCAAAACTCCATGAATGCATCTTGTAGGACAATTGGTGCTGGCTGCACTCACCTGCCTCTAATTCATTTTTATATTTACATTAAAATAAACCTGCCTGGCAAAAGGCAAGCTGAGGGAGGGAACACCAGAGCACGTTCAGACCCACCATCCACATTCCGAAATATCTCCTAGCCCTCACTTTTCACCCTGTGGCCCAAGGCTGAGGTGAAATGCAGTTGTGTCAGATCAGTGCCCTCGTTCCACGCTCACATGTTCACATTTTCCCCGTTTGTGTGTTTAGCTGGCCTGGCCCAACATCGCTTTTACGCAACACGGAGGGCAAGGGACACCGAGTCCTCCTGCTTGGCTTTATCAAGTGGCAGCGACGAGCTCGTTTTTGGACAGGTCCTTTTTACCCTGCAGCCATAAAACTCACGGTAACAGCTGCTGTGCCCTGACACTGTCTCAGAAATTTTCTCTTTTCGGTCTCCACAAGCCCCAGGCCGTGCTGCTGCCTGATGTCCTTCTTCCCTCTGCTTGAGTTCCAGGGCTCTGGTGGTGCTCCTGACGGGCTGGGGTGGCACGAGGGATGGGTTTTTGTGACCTTGAGTGCAGGACATCAATGCTGGCAAGGTTTTACCTCACTTAACCAGGGTTTTCAAGGCGTCTCTGAGCTCAGCAAGGGCAAAGTCAGCGGAGTTTGTGTGTCCTGGACCTGACAGGAGAGAGTCACATGAACACTGTCGTCACTATTATCATCACAGACAGGAGACAAACACCTAAATTGCCTCTGAAGGTAATTATAAAAGCAGTAGTCCTATGCTTTAAGGTTCAAGGCCAGGCTGGGTGGAGCAACCTGGCCTAGTGGAAGGTGTCCCTGTCCCCAACACGGGGTTGGAGCTTTAAGGTTCCCTCCAACCCAACGCATTCCATGATTCAGGCATTCAGACTCACGGTCACTTCAGCCAGCCCTGGTCTCATTCCAGGCAGGAGGCTGGGACAGGCAGGGGGAGGAGGATTTCAAAGCGCACCCGCTGAATAAAGACACGAATTCCCTTAATGGAATCACACAACAGTTTGGGTTGGAAGGGGACCTTGAAGATCATCTCGTTCGTGCCATGGGCAGGGGCACCTTCCACCACGCCAGCTTGCTCCGAGCCGTGGCATCGAGCACTTCCAGGGATGGCTGAGCAACCTCTCCCAGTGCCTCACCCGCTTCACAGAACTTCCCCCTAACATCCAATCTAAACCCGCTCCTTTGACAGATGTTACCAAACCAAGGCCTTGTTGGAATGAGTGACCCCAAAAACCCCAAACACTCAACCGTTCACCCACGACCATCCCTCCCCATCCCCTCCCGCGGGCTGCGCGGCCGCTCCGCCCGGGCAAAGAGGACACTGCACCGAACATTTCCCCTCACCCCCGAGCCGGGCCAGGCCTGAGGCTCCCCGTGGGCTCCCCGCGGGCTCCCGGGAGTTGTAGTCGGAGCGCCCGGAGCGGAACTACGGCTCCCGGCTGCCCGCGGGAGCGCAGGCGGGGCGGCCTCGGGGCCGAGCTGCGGCTGCGGCAGCAGCACCGCGGGGACGCGGCGGCCGCGGGGACACGGCCGGGCTCCGGGGACACGGCCCGGGTTCCGGGGTGGGGGGGTTTACCACAGCCACACCGGGAGGTAGCGGGATAAGGGCGGATCCCAGCCGCGGAGCCCAGCCGAGCCCCTCACCCGCGTTCTCCGCCCGCCCGGGCGCGGCTGTGGGGATGGAGGAGGGACGGCGGCGAGCGCAGCGCCGGGGTTGTGGCTCTGGGGATCCTCGGCTCTGCCTTCGCGCTGAGGTACGTGCCTGCCTTCTCCTGGCTTTTTCCCCTTAGGATGGGGCAGCTGGAAGTGGCCGGGGTGGTTCTGGCGGCTTTAGCCGGGGTGATTCTGGCCCCTTCAGCCGAGGTGGGTCTGGCCCCTTCAGCCGGGATTGGGGCCGCTTTAGCCCGGCTGGTTCTGGCCCCTTCAGCCCAGGTGTTTCTGGCCCCTTCAGCCGGGATTGGGGCCGCTTGCGCCGAGGTGATTCTGACCCCTTTACCGGGTGATTCTGGCCCTTTCAGCCAGGGTGGTTCTGGCAGCTTTAGCCGGGATTGAGACTGCTTTAGCCGGGGTGATTCCGGCACCTTTAGCCAGGATTGAGACCCCTTCAGCCGGGGCGGTTCCGGCACCTTTAGCCGGGATTGAAGCCGCTTTAGTCCGGTTGGTTCTGGCCCCTTTATAGCCGGGGTGGTTCTGACACCTTTAGCCGGGATTGAAGCGCTTTAGTCCGGTTGGTTCAGGCCCCTTTATAGCCGGGGTGGTTCTGACACCTTTAGCCGGGATTGAAGCGCTTTAGCCCGGTTGGTTCTGGCCCCTTTATAGCCGGGGTGGTTCTGACACCTTTAGCCGGGATTGAGGCCGCGCCCGGCCGCTGCTCCAGCTCGGTTCGTGTTTTCCTGGCTGCCCTGGAGGGTTGAACACCCGTCCTGTTCCCAACAGGTACTGCAGGTAAGGCCTGGCTGGTTGAGGTAGGGGCGGCGATTCCTGCCGCCAATTTCGTTGTCCCTGGAGCGTGTGGGGAAGGAAGCTCGGAGCTGAAGGCACGTGTGGCTTTTTCTCTCCTGTTTTTCTGTATTTCCAGTCTGCCTGAATGGAGGCAGAAAGGGCCAGACTAAACCCAGAGAAGCTGGTGCAGCTGCACTGGAGGCATCGAAGGTGTTTGCTCTCATTTCACTGCCCATGCTCAGCTGCAGAATTACTTTCTGAATGTCACAAATTCTGATTTTTACCTCCCTTAGAAGCAAGTGAGCCCTGGCTCACCTTCATGGAGGTCGCTTGAGCTTGGCTTTACTGCTGAACCTTCTCTCTTTTTGGCTGAGAGCCTCATGACATCCTCTGCACTTCTCTGTTGCTATAAGGAGGAGTGTATGTGGCTCAAATGAGATATCATTTTTACTTCTTCTCTGTTTAGCAACTCCATGGTTTCCTGAAGTGGCTTGCTATGAAGAATGATACAGTTGTTCATCCTTCCAGGAGCTTCCTCTGAGCTTGATTACCTGTTGAATTTTTCATTCATGGTTTCAGGATCTGCAGGAGTGAATTTTCAAGGGATGCAGTTCCTGTAAATAACCCACATCCCACATTTTGATGGTGGGAATGATGCTGTGTGACAAGCAGATAATGGAGATGAGAAAGGGGAAGCTTCCACAGCCTTGGCAGAGCTGGAGAGGTTCTTGCCCTGTTTTGAGCTTTGCTTTCTGCTCTGAGTTGTGGATGTCCAGGTTTGTGTCTGGAGCAGGTGACATCTTTTGGCTGGTTCCTTTAGAAAGTTCTTTTTTAACTTACAGGGCAGTAGTTGGGTATCAGGTAACTCTCTGTAGTCTCAGCTCTACCACTGGTGTACCCTCAGTACCTTGTGCCTGTTTTTCAGACTGATTTAATTTCTGTGATGGAAAGACAGGAGTTCCTTTGGGGTGCCTGCAGCATTATTAACAAAGAGCTTCCCAGCTGTCATTTAACAGCATCACCACAGGCTCTGTTTTACTGAAGAGTTACTCCCTTTTTAGGCTTCACAGAGGTGAATGTGTTTCCCATCCCTTCCTCTTTGCACAGCACAGCTCTGTGAGTCACTGCCATGGGAAGGAGCTTCATATCTGTGTGATATTTGGCTCGGCACAATTCCCTGCTTATTCTGATATTGCTGTATAGCATCATATGTTTTGACATTTATTTTGAGTGCATGTTTGGAGCTCTGTGGCTGCGAAAATCCTGTGCCAAATTCATGTATGAAGAATCTGTTATTCTCCTGCTTTGGCCTGCAATGGCCACTTGCTGGGATTGTTTGGAAGAACTGGGATCCCTTTTCCACCAAAACTTTGTCAAATGTCTGGGAATCTGCAAAAAACTGTGGGAGTACCACACTTAGCGTGGTGGTTGCAGTTGTCTCCTTCCCTTTTTTTCTTGGGAAGGGGTTTGTCCATGGCTTTTTAAGCTGCCTTCATCTAGAAGTGGGTGGCTCCAGGAGCACAGAATTCTCAGAGCTGTGGCTGCTGCCTCAGAAGCGAGCTCATCTCTTGCCTTTGTGTTTTTGCGTGTTTGATTTTGTTGCTCACAGAGGCTGGTCCTGGTGGTTTCTCCGGAGTTGAAGGCTTTCTCCAGCCATGTTGAGCTCTCTGAGGTCGTGCTGTCCCTGCCTGCTCCCATCAAATCTGTTTGCCTTGCTCATCATCTCTGCTCCAGAAGTGCTCCTGGGCTCTGGCAGGATCCAGGGCTGTGCTGAATGTGGCCGTGCCACTCACTGCAGCTCTGATCCTGCCCTTTCCCTTCAGTTGCTGTTTTCCAGGGGCAGAATGGAGAGTCCTGTTTGAATCCTGGTTGTTTCTCAAGGATTCTAATTCATGGCTTGTCAAGGGTGTTTTTGGAGGGGCCAGAATTGTAATGCAGTGTTCTCAGAGGGAGAGCAGCACACCCTTCCATGCACTCTCCCTGGAAGCTCTGATGGGAGAGAGATCATTGAATTCTCCTTAAGCGAAGAGAAAGTGGGGTCTGTTGTTTCTTGGAAGATTTGCAGAATTTAAATATTTCTTCTCCCTCTGTACTAGTGTTTGAAAATCCTAAGAACACAGTAAAAAATCTTCCAAAATTTAGGCTGGAAGATGGAATCAGTGAAGTTACATTGATGTGCTGGCAGGATATTCAGTTTATTGATAATAGACCTTGAGCCACATTCCCTGATGGAATCCCAAGGGAATTAGGGATGCATGCAGAACCAGGGGTTGAAACTTCCTTCTTTTCCTGTGACCAAGCTGTGAAGAACAGAACTTGGAGCTGGGATGTGTGAGCTTTGCTCCTGGCTCTGCTGCCAATCCCACGTGTACCTAGGGCTCCGTTTCCCATCTGCAGAGTGCTCTTGGATTCTCCAGAGTCCCCAGAGCACAAAGAAGACATCTGGGCTTGTAAAATGCACAGAGCTGGAGGTGAACTGATGGACGTGCTGACCCTCAAACCTTGGCTGAGTAAGGAAGGCAAGAGCTCTTCACTTAGCTCTGCTCCCACATGCCTGCCTGGCCAAAGGCACGTCAGGAGAGATTAGACTTAAACCTTCTGATCTGCTTGCAGAGCACAGAAAGGGCAAGTTGCAGGCTGAAAGCAGGCAGGAGTGCAGTGCTGACCCTTCTGGAAGCCTGAAGGGGAATCTCAAGTTGGTAGGATGAGCTATCAAGGCTCATCAGGGATCCAGCAGGTTTTATGCTCCAGCTCCCTCCGTGCCAGGCTGAAGGAGCTGCTTTTCATTTGGAAAAATTGGGGAAGGAGGGAACATTCTGTTCCTAGCTCAGAGGATTTGTTAATCCCTTTGTACCACCAGTGCTGAGGGTCCCAGAATCTAAATGCCTGTGAGCAGCCCTACCCTAGAGCCACAGCTCTGTGTTTCCTCAGCCACCTCTCAGGACATCAGAGTTAATCCCTCTTGATTTTTTTCGCTCCTGCAGTAAAATCAGGATTTTGATTTTGGAATTACTTTTGGGGACACTTACTGACTTTATGGACAGGCAAGGCAATCATGTTGTTAGATTGGGGTTTTATGAACTTTTAAGTGTTTGAACTCAGATTTTAGTGGTAAACAGGAGTTGATGGCTGGTGTGAGAGAGCTGCAGACCTGAGCTTTACCAGGGCTCCACACCATCAGCTCTGGGCCAGATGGTCTTGCCTCTGAGAAACACATTAGAGCAATGTCAAGGAAGAGCACAGTTGAAATCCGCTGCCAAGACAGATTTCTCACTGTTGGAATATGCTTCTGTCTGATCCTCTATTTCTAGATGATTGAAAATAGTTCTGGAAGGGATTTTGCTGAGGCCACCTAGTCCATCCTTGTCCACAAGGCATGATAAAGTACACTGAAACCCTTCCTGATGGATCTGTTAAGCTTTGGAGCAGTGGAGATTTTCCAGCTGCCCTGGGTGGGTTGTATTTGACTTTATTAAACTTTTTAAAAAAATATTGTGGCTTTTGTCACTGTTCTGGGCACAGAAACAAAGAATGCAGGTGATTATTGACCTCTTAGTGCCAAGGGCCAGAAAAGTGATGGTGATTCCTGGCAGGAGATGGAGCGGAATCACTCAATGCAATAATTGAGGTTTTGTTTCTTTTCCACAGAGATCTTCCATGGAAAAGTTCAAATACCATCCTCCCGTTTTGTTTTTTTTTCTGTGCAAAGACCTTCATTCAAACTTAGGAAACAATTGCTTTTTTTTTTCCCTTAAACAACATTACCTAGTGGTTGTGTGTGTGGGCAGAGTGTATTTGTTTTTACTGTAAAGCAATGTAAATTTAACTGAGAGATCTGCTATTGAGGAAAAAAAAAAAAAAAAAGTGGATTCTGATCAGCTGCTGAGCTTTTTCAAGGCTCCAGGCTCCAATCTGCAAACTGTCAGCTCCAATTAAAGCAAATGGCTGGAGCTGTTTTTTCTCCCTCCTGGAAAGAACACAGTTCATCAAAAGCCAGAAGGAAATTTCATCGGGCTCATGAGCAATTATCTCATGGGATGTAAAAAGAGAGACCCACGAGATGCCCTGTGTGAACTTCCACTTGTAATCACTTTGGATTCTCCACTGGGCACACGAGGACTGATCTCAGGAAAAACAACAACAACAACAAAAACCCTGAAGTTTTCCTGTGGAGTCAAAGCTGGTAGAGGGAAGTTGTGATTTTGTAGGGTTTCATTGATGTTGATGTAGAAATGTGGATTTTGAGCGTCCCTGAGCTGGCAGAAGATATTCCACCTTTCTGTGTGTGGGGTGGGTTAACCCTGGCAGGGAACAGGGCTGGAAGGGTAAAATGAAGGAATTCCTCAGGTGCAAGGATTGCTTGGGAAGGCAAAGAGACTCCAAACATTCCCCTTTTCCTATTTCTTCCCCCAATTTTTATTGCTGAGCACCTGTGCTCACTCGAGGTCAGCTGTTCCTCCCAAATTCTTGTGCACCCTCAGCTTCAGTGGGAAAACCAGAAAAGGCTTTGATTGTTCAAACCCTTCTGTGCTGTCAGCACTGCTTTGGTCACAAAAGCTGAGCACCAGTGAAGGAAATGAAGAGAATCCCAGCCAAACCCTGTGGTGTGCCACAGCTTCTGGTGGTGGCAGCCTGTGCCAGCTGTTTATTTGTGGTTTATGCTGGTGTTTCCTCAAGGTGCTGTTTGCATTTCAGTGCTTTAAAGCAAATATTGACCCTTGTGCAATTCAAGTTCTTGTCGTGGTTTAGTCTTGCAGTTAGCACGGAGCTGATTCATGAAAAACGTTGTGCTGTGTCTTTGCTCCTGGGTGCTCACTGTCGCTTTCTGTTTAATTAATTTTGTTACTCGGTGCTGACAAAAAGCCCTTTTTGGTCCACAGCTCTCGGTGACAAAGGCAGTTTGGATTTTGTGCAGATCGTTTTTGGAGCAGGGTCACTTTTCTGTGCCTGTGGTCATCACAGGGAGGTTGAAATTTGAGTTAAATTGAAGGTTCAAGGCCAGCTCAGTTCAGTTTTTGTGTCCACTGCAGCTTTTGGGTCCTGCCATACTCACACACAATGAACCCAAAATTTAAGATGTGTGTGCTCAAAATTTAAGAACTTCTCTCTAACTTCTTCCACCTTGAGGTGGAAGCTCATTTATTTAGATCATTTATTCCCAGGTTGATGTCAATTTTTAAAGAAACCACAATGCTGGAATGAAGAGTTGTCACAGAACTACTGCTCCTGAATATGAATAAATTTGCTGGTGCTTCCTTTAGACCTGCATCCTTTAACAAGGTGAAGGAACAGATGGAAAAGCAGAGTGAGAAGCACTCAAACATTGCTGAAAGGGAGAAGAACAACTCAGTGCCAGAACACATCCAGCGTAAAATGGAATGTAAAATTCAGTTTGGGCAAAACAGATCAATGGGCTGGCATTTGTAAAGGCCAAGTGTTGATTGCAGAGATAAAATGCTAGGTGGGGACTCTGAGCCTGGCTGGTTATTTTTAGCATTTCATCCCTGTGTTTCAGGATGTGCCTGTGCCTGCTCTCCTGCTGGAATGACAAGATATTAATCCCTGAGCAAGGGCTTATTAATCACCTGCTTTATTCTGTTTATGTAATACAGTTAAATATACTCTGGGAGCATGTGAGGTTTGGGCCCTGGAAATGATTTCACCTCATGAATTTTTTTTTGTTTGTTTTTTAAATTGATTGGTTTCACCACTGGCAGCTGCCCCATATCTGATTTTCTGATTTCAGCTCAGACTGATTTATCAGTAAAATGGCTTTGTTTCTCTGCTGGTGGTATTTAAGCCACAAAAGCAGCATCTGCTCCTCTCTGCCTCCCTCCCCTGTGCCAGTGATGCCATTTTACAAAATTTTAGACTAAACAAAATTCCTGACTGTACAAGGAGAAGGGAAGAAAAGTGTCAGTGAGGTCTTGTGGCTTTGCAGGGGAATCTTGTGGAATTCCAAACTGGTTTGGTTTGGAGGGGACATTAAAGCCCATCCTATTTCCACTACCCCAGGTTGATCCAAGCTCTGTCCAGCCTGGCCAAAATTGTGTCTGTGGTGCTATTCTTGATGTAAGGATACGCAAAATTATGTCTTGAAGCTTTACAGTGATGGTAGCTGATCAATCTACACTTTTAATGGCTTGGTAAGGCTTTATTTAATGGCACTGGAAGAGTCAAAAGAGTAAGAAATGGACAGTGATGTTATTTTTCCAAATGTGCAGTGTAATGCTGGCCTCTTTGGGGGCTGATCTGTTGGGGAAGTTGGGAATTTTGGAGAAGTGTGTGATTTGCAGTAGCCTGAGGAAGCCACCATTGCATGGGCAAATCTCTAAACTGGAGCAGTTCACCTCAGAAGACAATTCAAACTGCAAAATGTGTGCAAAAGGAAGAAAATAAGCTGGTGGTGGTTAGTTTTTTTCCTTTTTTCTTTTAAACACTCCCTCTGTTTACCATGCTGTTCAAATAATTGTGATCACCAGGTTCCAGGCTCTGATTTTTGTCAGCTGCTTACAGCACTGGGTTCTGTTTGCTCTGGGGCAAGACCAGCAGCGACCTTTGCCTCCCACGAGGTGGAAATTGGACTGTCACAGTTGAAATTTGCCCATTTATTGCAGCTAAAATGTTGTGGGTTGAAAGCTGGAGTACTCCCCTTTCTTTCCAGTTAAGTTTTAGTGGAATTTCCTAAAACCGAGATTTTATCTACGCTGCTCTTGCCTGTGTGACAGTGGGCAAGGTCAGAATTTTAGATGAGGATTCAGAAATCTGCTTTGCTTATAATTATTCGTTCATGATTACTTGAAATTCCCATGGGAAATCGATGTTTTCTCTGTGAAATCATTTCTGGCAGCTCTACCTGTCCTTCCCTGGAATGATTACAGCCCAGGCAGCATCAAGGGAGGAGTGTTTGCTTCAGTGAGTGAAACATTTCCACTTAGGAAGTCAATAACGCTGCTCTGGCGAGGCTCAGATCACAAGAGTGCCGTAATTCATCTCATGAAGGTTTGGAGCAGCCCTTTCCTCCTGTTCTGCATCTCCCCTGCGGAGGAGCTGCGAGTGCAGGATGCATTTGGTGTGGAAAAATGGAATATTCACCTCCTCAGATCAGCCAGCAAGGGGCTGCTGGTGGTTTTTGCAGCACTGGCAGCTCCTTTGAAAGCATTCAGCATCCCAGGTGTGCAGCTGAGCTCCAGCAGCATCCAGAATTTGTGGGCAGGAGCACAGGGAAGGTGTGGATTTGCCTTTCTGGGACACAGGGGTGGCTCTGCTGTCAGGATTCACTGCTAGGTGCTTGTCAGGATATGTCAGTGCCAACCTGCTCTGCTCTTTACAGGTAGGGAGGGATTATCCTCCTTTATGCCGTAGGGATTTGTGCTTTATGGGTTTGTGGGACAGCCTGGAATGTTCTTTGGTCGCTAATTGCTGGAACTGGCGTTGCCTTCCTTGGAATGCTGAGAGTTCTAAGCCTGTGCTGGTTCACTCATTCCTGGGGAGAGGAAGAAGGAGTGAAATGGCAGAAAACTCTTAAAGCTGGGAAATGACCCTCTATCCCTATCCAGTACCCTCTGGAATTTATTGCTTCCTTCCGTAAGCATGGAATTCCTTTTCCCACTGTTAGCACCCCCCCCCAGCTCCCTTGGATGAAGCAGGAAGGGGTGGTGGTGGTTCTTTTTAGGGAAAAGCCCTGTAACAATAATTGAATCGGGCTTCATTTTGCATTGTTGGATGTTCCCATTTGTTTTCTCTGCTTGACTGCCTTGACTGATTCATAGCAGCCTTTAAAAAAAGCAGTTCTGCCTCTTCGTTGAAGCAACAAATAGTCTATTTTATTCATCTCTGATCTGGAAGAAGAGGCTCTAAAAAAGAAATTCTTTGATAATTCCTGCTCTCATGAAGACAGCAAACACTGGTGCACCTTCAGCTCAGCGATGTTACATCCACCCCCACAAAAAACAAATGAAAGAGTTGCCCAGGGCGGCTTTTAGTGATGATTAGAAGGGAGGATGATGTGAAGTTCACAAGGACAGCTGGGTTTGATGCTGTTCTCGTGTGACAGGGCTTTGGATGTCACAGCAGGGAGGAGAGGGAGAGGCAGAAGCTGCAGAGATGCTGAAGCTGAGCAGGAATCAGGCTCACCATTCATGCTGCGAGTGTGGTTTTGCATCAAACGACTCCTCCATGCATTCAAAAGGGGATGTTTGGCTGGAGGACGGGTTTATTTTTAGGGTTTGGTGGTTTCAGTTGCTTTTCTTGGTGGGTGGGAGCGTTGACAGCACATCCCAGGGCCCAGAGCTGCTCCTGCTGCTGGGGCTGAGCTCAGCTGGACCAGCTCCTCACCCTCTGTGTCGTGGCACTGGGGGAGCTTTGCTTGTGCCATCTGCATTATTCACCCCTTGGCATCCTCTTGGGCCTTTTTTTACAATTTTTGAGAAAATCTGGGTGTTATGGATAGCTCAGGAGGAAGAGGAATGCCCAAGAATGCTACAGGAGATTTTTTCCAGGCTCTACACATTGAAAGCCACATTCCTGCTCTCTGTCTTGTCATGCTGGTAAAGAGAGAAACAAGGATTTGAGAATCTGCTTGATTTAAGAAGCTGATTTAATTCAGAATTGAGGATGTGCTGCATCTGTGTGGTGTTCACCTCATTTACCCATTGTCATGGCAACAGTTGGGAAGGCTGTCCCTGTCTCACTGATCCCAGCACTAAATCTCCCTGTTTTCCTGCTGTAGCTCATGGATAAATAACAGGAAAAGATGGAAATCAATCTGACATTGGCCATGTTTTTGAAAAACCGACATTACTCGGGGAAAACGGACATACGCTTCTGTCAAGTTTTAAAACTTCCTGTATCCTCAAATCAAAACCAAAACTGGCTTGAAGGGCAAGTGAAACTCCACAGTGCTGTGTTAAGAAAAGATGCATGTGAAGAGGCTGCCTGAAAAATAGACTGAGATTGACTTTTATTGGTAAAACCGTGCTGCTGGTGTTTTCTTGGTCATTTCTTTCAGTTTTATTTACTGTGCTTGCTTCTTGCTGCTGCTGTTGTGTCTCTTGTGCTTCTTCTTGAGTTTGGAACCAAGGGCTGGTGCTGTGCTGAAATTTTGTAGAACTCCTTGCCCACTCCTCTTCCCTCTTGCACAGCTCTCTGGAACAAGTTTTTGGATATTATTGCAGTTGCTGATGAGCCTTGAAAGCTCGGTCAGTTTTTATATCCTTCCCATCAATGCTTAAGCTATGAGAATCCCAATTCTGAATTAAACAGAGATTTATCTCCTCAGCAGGTCAGGCTTTTTCTGCAGCCAAATCATTCTGGGGGGAAATGTGATGCATGGAGTGGCATCTCCTGGATTCCTGTTGTATTTCCAGTGGAAATGTGATGTGTGGGGTGGCATCACCCAAATTCCTGTTGTATTTCTAAGGGAAATGTGATCTTTAGTGACATCCCCAGAATTCCTGTTGTATTTCTAAGGGAAATGTGATGTGTGCAGTGACATCCCCTGAATTCCTGTTGTATTTCCAAGGGAAATGTGATCTTTAGTGACATCCCCTGAATTCCTGTTGTATTTCCAGTGGAAATGTGATGTGTGCAGTGACATCCCCTGAATTCCTGTTGCATTTCCAGGTGTGCTGACCATGCTGCCCACGACGCCGCCAGCGCTGCCGGTGATCCCGCTCGTCTCCGAGACCCCCGTGGAAGAGGAGTTGTAGGGTTTGCTGTGCAGATCCATGGAGCTGGACCCCCATGCCAGCATGCAGGTCGGGATGAGGGTAGTCCGTGGAGTGGACTGGAAGTGGGGCAGCCAGGACAGCGGCGAGGGCAACGTGGGCACCGTGGTGGAGATCGGCCGGACGGGCAGCCCCACGACACCGGACAAAACCGTGGTGGTGCAGTGGGATCAGGGCAACAGAACCAACTATCGCACGGGCTTCCAGGGGGCTTACGACCTGCTGCTCTATGACAACGCCCAGATAGGTGAGCAGAGCAGGGGACAGCTGCTGGGACAGCCCCAGGTCACACCTGCCCCGTGTGGCAGCTTTTGGCACCTCCCTGCAGGGCGATGCTGAGCCTTGTGTGTGGTCAGGACATTCCTGCTTCCCTCTGTGCAAAGGCCCTGTTTGAGGAGGGTCTGCACAAGGACACAGCCAGTGGCACAGCCACCTCCTGCTCATGTCCCTTGTGCCTTTGACCACCACCTGTCCATGGCCAGGACATTCCTGTTTGCCTCTATGCAAAGGCCCTGTTTGAGGAGGGCCTGGGCAAGGGCACAGCCACCTCCTGCCCATGTCCCTTGTGCTGGGACAGCCTTTGGCACCAGCTGTCCATGGCCAGGACATTCCTGTTTCCCTCTATGCAAAGGCTCTGCTTTCCTGCTTTTTCCACCTGTGAGCTGAACACTTTCACTGACTTTGTCATTCCCTCCAGCCAAGAAATGGAGATTTCAAATGACACATTTCACTCTCTGCTGGATTATTGCATCACCTACAATACACGATTTTCTTCTCCTTTAAAACATGCATTCATCAAGCTTCATTCAAATCCCCTTTACAGTCGTGTGTCCTAAATCTGTGAAGTGGGGATTAGAGGAGTAGATTCATTCAGAATGGTTGTGCCAGGGTTTCCTAGCCCTTAAATAATTTCTCTTTAGAAGCAGAGCTGTTTCAATGCCCAGCACTAAGCATGGCACTCTTCCACGAGCAGTATTTGTGCTGTGATGAATAGAGATATTTACTTCAGACATGACTGGGGTAAAAAAATGGGAATGTAAGAAGCTGGAAAGAGGTAAACACAGGGCTCACAGGATTTCTAGTTCATTTTGTTTGTGTGTGAAGTATTCCTGCCTACTTTTGGCTCAGTGAAAGGTCTTTTTCAGGAAGCCTTTGGCATTCTGCAGTGCTGGGAAGGGTGGTTCTAAGAGCCTGATTTTCCCTGAATTTGTGTGGATCTTTTCCTAGGAGGGTTTGGCGTTCTGCAGTGCTGGGAAGGGTGATCTAAGAGCCTGATTTTCCCTGGAATTTGTGTGGATCTCCCATTCCCTCCTGCTCCCCCAGGTGTCCGTCACCCCAACATCATCTGTGACTGCTGCAAGAAGCACGGCATCCGGGGCATGAGGTGGAAATGCAAAATGTGCTTTGACTACGACCTGTGCACGCAGTGCTACATGAACAACAAACACGACCTGTCCCACTCCTTCGAGCGCTACGAGACCGCCCACTCCCAGCCGTGAGTCCTCTTCCCCCCATCAGCAGATTTGGGGGGCTCAATTCCATCCTGGGGCTCTCCAAAAACTGCTGTGTGCACCCCAGGGGTCTGCAAAGTAACCCAGTAGAACCTGACTTGTACGTGTCTGGATAATTTATAAAGAATTTCATGTCAGTATATTGGGCAGCGCTCAAGTTTTTTGCTGATTGGGCTGCATAACCAAAAGAGATTTGTTCTATAGAATAATTCCAAATTGTGGGGCTCAATTCCATCCCGGGGCTCTCCAAAACCTGCTGTGTGCACCCCAGGGCTGTGCAGAATAACCCAGCAATAACTTAGAACCTGGCTTGTACATGTCTGGATAATTCATAAAGAATTTCATGTAAATATTTCAAGCAGAGCTCAAGTTTTTTGCTGATGGTGTTTTATGGCCAAAAATATTTGTTCTATAGAATAATTCCAATTTATGGGACTCAATTCCATCCTGGAGCTCTCCAAAACCTGCTGTGTGCACCCCAGGGCTGTGCAAAATAACCCAGCAATAACTTAGAACCTGGCTTGTACATGTCTGGATAATTGATAATGAATTTCATGTAAATATATTGGGAAATGCTCAAATTTTGCTGATTGGGTGTTAAAAAGTTTATTCTGTAGAATAATGTCAGGCTTGGTTGGGTTTTAGGAAGCTGCTTAAAAAAAAAAAAAAAAGGCAGCAAACAGAAATCTGCAGAGTGTTTTTATAAAGTGACAAAAAGAATGATTTCTGCTCTGGTTTTTCTCTCCCTCAGCATCCCCCACAATTCAATCATTTCTCAGACATGCTTTGCTATTTGCTGTTCTCAGGCCACAGAGAGGCTGACAGGGATCTTGCACTCCCAAATTGTTGATTTATTCTTGGTTTCTATTCACTAAAGAGCAGCACTTTCTCACTTACTCCTGGTTTTTTTTTTTTTTGGAGGTGACTGCTGCAGTGATGCCTGTGGGGCAGCATCTGTAATTTTATGCTCCTCCATGATTTGCCAAAACATGGGAAATCTGTTCTCCTGTCCTGAGGAAGAACTCAAAAATATTCTCAGCAGTACTTTTATTTGCATCTCCTAAAGTGGGCATGGAGATGAATCATGTAATCCTCTTGCCTTCAGGAGAAGGAATAAGAAATCAGCTTATCTCTGTCATTGATTTTCTTTTTTCCTTTTTTTCCTTTTTTTTTTTTTTTGAAAATATCCCAGTGCTTTGCATCCATCTGTGGAATGAAAAGTGTAATTGCTGTGCTCAAGACAGCGGTGTGGGATTTGCAGCTGCTTTTCCTGCCATGTGGGAAGGAAGCTCTGCCTGGAGCTGATTTTTGCCAGAGTGGTGCCAGCCTTGGTTGAGGCAGAATTCTGAATCCTGGCAGAGGAGGGATGTTGCTGGCCAGAGAATTTCCCCTCTGAGCTCTGAGATTTGTGTTTATCCACCACATTAGGGTGTTTCTGGAGCTTTTGTTAATACGAGAAGCCAGCCAGATCCTACTGTGAAATGAGCTTCACAATTTGGTGGATCTATAAAAACACCCATCTCTATAAAAAATAGACATGAGGGTTTTTTTTCTCTTTCTATTAATAACAGAGTTATCTCCAAGTAGTTACTCAGGGATGCCTGCTTGTGTCTTTTATTTGAGATTTAAGGTACATCATTTTACTCACACTGAAGTTAAAAATAAAAGAGGCACTGCTGCAGAGCAGCCCCAGTTTTCTACCCTGTGCTGAGGAGGGAAATCCTTTGGGCAGCAGGGTCCTGACCTTCCCCAGGAGCACCTGGGATGCTGTTCTAGATCAAAAAGCAGATTTTTAGGTAATTTCTCCCCAGGACTCATCCTTTGCAGAATTTATTCCTTTTATTTCTGAGGAATCTGAGTGGTGGGAGATGGAAATAAAGCAATTTTCCCTTCCAAGGCTCGTCTGTGCCTGTGTCCAGGCTGCTGCTGGAGTTGGGCAGTGCAGTTGTTGCTGTCAGGGTGAAAAAAAGGAGCTTGGAGGATGGCCAGGAGCCCTGCCAGGGCCAGGGCTGGCCTGGGTGAATTGTTTGACTTTCCCAGAAACTGCAGCACCACTCTGGAATGTCGTGGAAGCACTGGAGAGCTCCTTGGAGGCAGAGCAGGATGTGATTCTCATGGTGCTTTGGTGGCTTTTTGGTTGGGTTTGGGGCTTTTTTTCCCTAAATTCTTTTCACCTTTTAAATTTTTTTATTTTCTGTGAGTGTGGCTGGATGAGCGGTTAGAAAAAATGTGATACAAATTAACTTTATTTGACAAAAAACAACTGTAGACATAGGCCAGAGTGCCTGATCCCAGATCTTTATAAAATCAGCACCATTCTGATTTACATTAGCAGGCATAAGGATCTTCAGAATAACGAGCAGCTGATTAAAAAAAGGAATTAAAAAAAAAAAGAAAATAAACAGAGACACAGCATGAGCCTGACAGGTGTGGCAGTGATTTCTGGGAGCCTCCATAAGGGGCAAGGATAAAGCAGCAGTTTAATTGGATAATGGAACACCTTTCCTGCTGTTCCTGCCTGGCAGGTAGGGATTCCAGCTGAGTTTTGGGATGGAGAGGAATTAGAAATTTTCCAGGAGGAAGCTCCCTGTGGTGGAAAGCTGCAGTTTGAAAGCTGAATGAAAGGTTCACGTGGTGGTTCTTGGAAGTCTGTCAGCTTTTGGAGCACACAGGTTGTCAGGAGTGGGTTTGGTTTCAGGATTAGACCAATAACTGCAATAAATGTGTGTTTTCTGCACCTTTCACACGGGGAGCAGGCAAATGAAATCCCTTTTACTCAGAAATGCCTTGCAGTGCAGGAGGCAGTGGGAACATCCTTGCTGTAATGTAAATGTGATTTGTTGGAGGGATTCTGGAGAGTGCTCTGCATTGAGGGTGGGGTGTCCTGGGGTGGAACAAAGGGCACAGATCACCTCTGAACAATCCATGGAGAGGATTTCTGTGGGATAAGGGAGCTCTGAGCTCTGGAGACACTTTGCTTTAGGCACTGCAGCATCCTTTTCAAGAACAGAAATTGCCTGCTTATGACTCATTGGGACTATTGCTTGGATCACTCATCTCTTATTTTTCTTTTTTCTTATTATTTTTTTTTTCTTCTTCTAAATAAAGTAGAAGATAAAACCTTTGGCAGTTCCCTAAGGACAAAAAGAGCAAATCAGAGTATTTAAAAACTCATGGTAAATGCTGTCTGGATTTGGGTTTTGTGGTTGAGTCTCCTTTAGAGATCAGGATTCTCCCTCCTCCTTTCCCTGCAGGGAATGGGGATCCTTTGGTTCTTCACAAATCCCTGCTGCTGCTGCCAGAGCCACCCCTGGCCACCTGAGCCAGGCAAGGCCACACATCCCTGTTTGTAGCAGGTCACTAATCCCAGGATTTAGGAGGATTTAACCCCAGACAGGCCCTGCAGAGGGTTCCCAATCAGTTTTCTAAAGAGGCTTTGAAGACACCTTTACCTGAAGCCTCTTTCAGCTTTTAAAATCACCTGAGTTTGAACTTTAGCTGATGGGAAGTGCTGATTTTTTTTTTTTTTTTAATTTTGCTATTTGAGCTAATCTCTTCCTGACCTCCTAATTTGTTATTTTGTATTGGTCTTGTTTGGTTTGAATTTTATGGCTCTTGTGGGAGAGGCTCTCATCCTTGGCTTAAAAGGATGGAACAGCTCAGTTTTACTGAAGAGCTTTTTTCAGAGTTGTTGTATCCATTTGCTGAATATGTGCTTAGTAATAGGGAGATAAATCTGTGAGCAGAGCAACAAAGCAAAGCTCATCAAGTTTATATTAGGGCTGGAAAAGTCAGGCACACTCTGGTGAGTTCTGCAAATAATCAAACCTGAGATAATCTCATACAAAATACGAATGTTGTTACATTCCCATGCAGCACCAACATTTTGCTTGGATCACCTGCTCAGGGCTGGGGCTGAGTTGGATTTTGGATGTGGTGCATTTAATCAGGCTATTTTCTAGCCTTCTCTCCCCAATAAATCACAACCTCAGTAGTTTTTCACAAGCTCTGGTGTTTTTTTGTTGTTTTTTTTTTTTTTTCCTGGCAAACAATGGAGCTGGAGGAGCCAGCGAGCTGCACAGGGAAATGTTGTGTGTAATCAAGCACAAGAAATACAAATATTTTCTCCCCATTGTGTTTTATCCTGTAGTCAAAACAGAAATTGCAGTTATTTTCATCTGTAATTCTTCAACCAGCTCTGTCTGGTGGAGTTACCAGCTGGATTTGGAAACCAGATCCAGGAACAAGTGCGTGCTCTGATTTAGGTCTGTGCAGTGCAGACCCATTCAAGGCAACTTTAATAATCCAAATTCCCATCTGTGGCTGCTTCTGCTGAGAGCTGAACTAATCCAACAGCTGAGTGACAACTGCTGGGTGTTTGATTACTGGGCAATAAAGGGATGCAGGTTTATTTACATGGTGACCTCCTCAACAGGTGTTATTTATACAGTGGCAGTTTCAGCTAAGAAATTTGGGTGAGGAATATTTGGAATCAGATAAATTTATTAATATAAATTTATTTTTTAAATCTGTTAATGAATTTGGGTGATTTTACTTTAGGGGAAAAAAAAACCCCACCATGATTTGCTAGATAAATTTCCTGTGTCTCCTAAAAAAACCCCAAACATGAACACCAAAGTGTACTGTCATACTGGGGCTTCCCTTGTGTGATTTGGATTATTCTGTTTGATTTCTAGAACAGAGATTGTGCTTCAATGGCATATTTTATCTTTATCTTTTCTGGAATTACATGATCAAAACTGCAAGCAAGACAAACCTTCACTGAAGCCAGCTTTAGCCTGGGTTTTGGACTAATAATGATGTTTGGAGGATGATAACAAGACATTTTCACTCTGGGTGCTCAGTGGTGTTTTCTGCATCTTCTCAGTGCAATATTGTGCCTTTAAATGCTCTGGATGAACATTTCTGAGAGCACAGTTGGGAGAAACTCTCTGCAGGAACCTTTTTAGTTCCCATGTAGCATCCTTGGTCTGAAACCTTCCCTGCTGGACCTTTCCAGAGCAGGATTTGATCCGGTTACCAAAACCCCACAGCTTTTACTTATAAAGATGTGTTATAAAAATACAGCTGGCTTTGTCAAGAACTGGGCCTTGTCAAGGAAGAAGAAGATTGAAAAGGAAAAAAAAATCTGGGTGAAGACAGTTCCTGAAATAGGTTTCTGTGATCCTGATCCCCCTCCAGTGTCCTTGTCTTAGTCTGGTTCCTGCTTGAGCAAGCAGCAGCCATCTGTCAGAACTGCCTTCCTTTATCCTTTGCTGGAAGAGCTTCAGGAAAAGCTTTGCTGGGGGAATTAGAAAAGCTGGGATTTCTTGCATTGAGGTCTCTTTTGCCTGTAGTCCCTGCAGGATCTTCGTGTTGGCTTTTCTGGGGGTGGATCTTTGTGTGTCCTGGCAGGGATGTGGGTTTATTCTCCCACGAGCTGAAAAATCTGGTTTAGAGCTGTGCCTTTCTGAAGGGATTCATGTGATTTTTATGGCCTTACAGGGCGACCATCCCTTCTGCTTCCCAGTCCTCTTCACTGTGTTTATTTCTTCAGACAAGAATTTTCTGCAGCAGCAAAATCTCACAAAACTCATCAATCATGCCTGGTGTGAAGGAGCTCTGGTTTGCTGCTGCAAATTAAAACCAGTGTTTGTTTAAATTCCTCCAGATCAGTCGATTTGGATCTCCCATCCCTCTCTTTAAAGCAGGGGTGATGCTGCTGTTGCAGATGCTGCAGCAGAGTTCTCAGGGATGTCAAAAGCCGAATGAGCACCTCAGAGAAACTTGAGCACAGGCAGAACATCCCCAGGGAGTGGTTCCCAGCATGCTGGAGAGAGCCATAACTTCATTCTGTCCAGTACATGCTCCCAAGTGCTTTCTGGGCTCTGCAGTAATTTAATATCCTTGGAATTTGTAGGGCAGAAATGGCTGCAGACTTGTGCTGTCATAATTAAGGTTGTTATTAAAAGCAATATCACAGTGATTAAATTCATCCCGGGGGTATTTTGGCATCACGCTGGGTAACTTTGGTTGTTTTCCAGTATTTGGATAGAAAACATTGAATTAGATTAAAACCTTGATAAGAACCTGTGGCTGAGGGCATCTGGTGCTTGCATCACTCTCTGGGGGTGCTGGTCAGCAGAGGTTTAAGGGAGGAGCAGGATTTTGGTGAGGCTGGGGAAGGAGGGCAGTTCTGGTGGGTGGCCCCCAGCATTTCAGCAGGACAGGAGATGGAATTCCTTACATTTTCCTTCTTTAAGGAAGCTCAGCTTTCTAAATTGATCAGCTTTGTTTTTTTGGTCCCCATCCACAAATTTCAGAGGAAGTGGCAGGTTAATGTGAGAGTGTTGAGCTGGGGAATGACTACTGTTACATGATAATCCAAAAAGGGAACTTCTGCTAAGAATAGAACAAGTGGTGGATATTTTGCTATTTAAACATCTTAAGCTCAGCTCAGTGCTTTATTTTACTACCACTAAGAATCCTTGCATTGAATCCCATCCCTTGTGAGAGAAGGGTTTGGGAGACAGAATTATATTTTTATCACTTTGTCTTCAGGGCTTGGCTCAGACATCTTTGATAAATTATTAGAAAAACATTGAACAAAATGCAGTGCAAACATCTGAGCTGTTTCAGAGGCTGTGCCCAAACCCATGCTGGTTTTTGAAGCCAGTCTGTAGTGCCTGGCACAGTGCAATAAAACGAATGCTGAGCAGCGGCTCTTTATAGCTGAGCTTTTCTTTCCACTGTCATTATCTCCTTTCATAACAATATCCAGCCTTGATGGTGCTTAAACCAGACAAAATCTCAACCCTCCAAATGCAGAGCCTTCATCTTCCTCCCGTTGAGCTGCAGCCTGGGTAATTAATGCACATTCAGTGATTATAAGAGCAAGGCATAAATAATCTCTCCCTCTTTTGAACCGGACGAGGTTGTAAACCACAGGTGGGAGATCTTGGTAACAGGTTAAGGAAGGTAAAAGACTTCTTAAGCATTTGCTGGATAAGTAAACAGTAGGTTCAGGCCATAAGCTTTTTATCCTCCTGAGTCTCCACCTTCCCTCTGGAGGTATTAGATGGAAAATAAATGCAGTGCTCTGAGGTCAGCCCTCCCCCCAGGAAGCTTCCCCTCCCCTTGCCCTGTGCAGCAGCTGCTGAACTCGGGTTGCTCTGTCTGGGCTGGGAGTTGCCAAGAGCCTTGTCTGGCTCCAGGGGCATGGATTGGGGCACTTTTGCAGTCACCTAGAAAAGGGGATTGCACCCTGCCTGAGCAGCCAGGCAGGTCCCCGTGGGTTTTGGTGGCTCGGTAGCTCATGAGAAGGCTTTGTGACAGCTTGGGGACAGCACACACAGAGCCAGCAGAGAGGCTGCTGTGCCATTATGGGAATTGGGAGCTGCTTTAACAGGACATCAGACCCCCTGTTCACTATCACGTAGGTACCTTCTTCCTTTTCTCTGCAGCTGGAGGGGGCTCTGTGCTGGGGGTTTGGGGTGCAGGGCAGGTGGGGAGGTCTGTGAGAGCCTGGGAATGGTCCAGCCACAGCACTGCTGGTGTGAGCTGCTGATTTTCTGCTGCAAAATGTGCTGAGCTCCATGAATGCCTCCATGCAGGGCCACCCCAGTAATGTCCATGACCCTAAAGCAAAGGATGGTCCTGATGTGACAGCCCTCAGCTGGAACAGAGCTTTGTCTGTGTCTGTAACAACAACAAACTCATTTCTTTCCTCTGATTTTGTTTTTTTCCAGGGTCCTGGTGAGCCCTCGACAGAACCTGACTCGCATCACATTAAAAGGGACTTTCCAGGGGGCTAAAGTGGTCCGTGGGCCTGACTGGGAGTGGGGTAACCAGGATGGTAAGCTGCTTTTGGGATGTCCTATGGAAAACCATTTGAGGGGTTTTTTAAATATATTTGAGGAGTTTTTAATATATATGTATTGGGTTGTCCTGTAGAACACCATTTGAGTTTATATATATGTGTGTGTGTGTGTATATGTACATATAGGGGTGTCCTGTAGAACACCATTTGAGTTTTTTAATATATATACACATAAAATATTCTTTTATTTTTGCAAATTGCTGGTTGAAAATCTGTGTGCTGAGCAGCAGCTTCTAGGGGAGTTGTTCAGGTGATGCAAGTGCCTGTTTTTTCAAGTAATTAATACCCATTGTTTTCTTAGATCTGTTGTTTGTCACATATCTGTGACATAAACCATGTCCAGGGTGTGGGGAGGAAGTTTTGCTGCTCCTTTCTCATAGATATGAAAACCACTGGGAACCATCCTGGAAGTTCTTGTGTGAAATTGTAAATGCACACCATGTTACAAGAAAATAAAGACTCCTCTCTTCTTGTAAAAGCCTTAATTGATAGTGGAAAGTTTATCTGGCTTTGTGTACACTATCCATTTTCTTTTGGAGTTCTGTGGAATGTCCTTTTTTGGATACTTTTAAGAACAGTGAGGAGAAATTCCCTCTAAGGAGGGTTTCATGTGGTGCACTAATGAAGGACTCTGTGCTTACTGGAGAGTGGTTCCTGCTTTCTGTAGCAATTGAAACCTTCAGGCTGGAGATGCAATGGGACAAAAATGCCTTTTTAAAGCGCTTTTAGGATGTAATTCCTGTCCCCAGGTCACTGGTAGCAATTTCTGGGTGGTGCTCCAGGGCTGAGGGAGCTTCCCTGCCTGTTTATCCCAGAGCCCTGCTCACACACTGTGATGTTTACAGCTCCTTTTAGCCCTGAAGAATTAAGTCAAAAGTTCAAAGGTTTCCAGAGTTGACTCTGCCATTTATTGCAGCTCTGGGTTCCGTGGAGGACGTGGATCCTTGCAGGGTCTGAGAGGAAAAGCAGCTTATGCTCAATACAGCTTATCCATCCTTCTGAGATCAGAGCAGCATTTACATGTCTGAGACTTGTGTTGCTTACGGTGGTGCTGACCTGAAAGCAGCTCCCTGAGCAGGAGCAGTGACAGGAGCCCTAAATCCACCCCTCAGCTGCTCTCTGGTTTTGGTTGAACTGCCACCAAACCCAGCCTTGGTACCGTGTTTTTTAGATGTGCTGATGAGTGAGGAATTCACCTCCTTCAGGCTGTTGGATTTCAGGACTTTGCAGATAATCAGAAGTTCCTCAGTGAGACGGGTGCTGCTGTCTCTGTTTTGGGAAATCCAGAGTGACTGTGGGCTTGGGAATGTGCAAACCCTGGATGCCTTCACAAGGCTCAGTGTTGTCTCCTGGGTCACAGCACATCCCAGTGCCCAGCCGGGTTCACCTCCACACATCCATCCTCCTCTTCTGGGTTCTTCCACCTGCCCTTCTCTTGAAGAAAACAAAGTTTATTTGATGTTCCCCCACATGGATGGTGTTGGGGAGAGATTTAAAGATCCTGGGTGGGTTTTGCAGCACTGCTGAGGTGTTTTTTTGTTGCCACAGTGTGGTGCCGTGACACCACGTGTGTGTTCCCTAACTGGGCCACGCTCCTGCACACCAGGAATTCTCCACAGAACCATTCCAAAACGAACGCCTCGCTGGCTTTCAGCAAATTTAACGCAGAGATTCCCTCCTAAATGGTCAAAATGAGTTGTCTGATGATGCAGTTTTCCTGATTTTCACTTCTTTTCCCCCCAGGGGGTGAGGGTAAGACCGGCCGCGTGGTCGATATCCGGGGCTGGGACGTGGAGACCGGCCGCAGCGTCGCCAGCGTCACCTGGGCAGACGGGACCACCAACGTCTACAGGGTGGGCCACAAGGGAAAAGTGGACCTCAAATGCACCGTGGAGGCTTCTGGGGGCTTCTACTACAAAGAACACCTCCCAAAATTAGGTGGGTGGAGACAGATATTTGCTGAGTGAAGTCTTTGTGGAGAAGTTATGATTCACACAGCCTTTAGTGCTGAAGCCGTTTTTTTGTTTGGAAGACGTAAAACCACCTCCTGATTTTCCAAAGTTCCCACATAACGAGCATTATTTGGGAGAATTTGGTTTGTGTGCAAGCATGCTGCTTGATCTCAGAGTGGTTCATGAAATAGTTTGGCCTTTCAGTGGTAAAACCATCGGATACCCACAGTTGTATCCCAAGGAACACAACTTCTGCTGGAAATGCAGGAAATTCCCACTCTGTTACAGAGAATCCAACTTTTCTCGCTTTTGTTACATTTGTCAGTCCAAAGCTTTTCATTCTTCAGGCAAGCTGTTGTTCACTGTGCTTTTAGAGAGAGCAAACACTCTCCTGGTGGAGCCAAAATTGTGTTCAAAGGGAGAATGTGACCAAAGGGAGACTTTGGAGAATGGAACAGCCAAAAATTAGAAAAAAGTGGTGGGAAAAGGTGATGTCTATACTGGCAACTTGCTGCAATTCCCCTTTCGTCTTAAGTCCAAGGAAACTCGTTGTGCTTTTGAACTCAAAGCTTTTTTTTCTTTTTACCCAGGTGTAATTTAGGTGTGGGGTTGTTTTTCTTTTAATGGTGCAGGGACCATCTTGAAGGAGAACAGAGGGGTCTGTTCTCGTGTTTGCAGCAGCAGAATCAGGGGTTTTATCAGACTTTTCAGATAAAACTTCTCAGGCAGACTTTTATCAGTCGTTCTCAGACTTTTCTCTCCCTGAGCAGCTTGGCAAGAAGAGCATGAGGGCAGGGAATGGTTGGATGAGGAGCTTAATTCCAGGGGGATGGCTGCATGGGAAGGGCGGGAGGGTAAGGAACTCCTCAGAGTGAATTCTGGGCCTGCCTGTGGAGGGCAGAACTAATTTTGGGCGCTGTGTGGGTGTGTCTGAACAGCACTTGTGCGTGAGAGTGGATTGCTAAGAACAGCTCCTGGTGTCTGCCAGGGCCTCAGAGGCATTCCCTGCTCTGCACAGGGACAAAATGGGTCTCGTTAGAGCTGCTTGTGTTTATAAATATCCAGTTAAGAGTTAAATCCTGCTGATTTCTCTGCTGCCCTGTGGAGTGTATGGGCATGAAAAAGGGTTTGCACCATCCTGCCTCAATTAATGTGAATTTTCAACCCTTGTAAGGAAGCCAGTGAGGCACCCAAGGTGTGTGACAGCCTGTGGGTGCTGTCCTTGTTGTCCCCAGGGAAACCAGCTGAGCTGCAGAGGAAGGAGAGCACAGACAGGCATCCCTTCCAGCACGGGGACAAGGTGAAGTGCCTGCTGGACATCGACATCCTGCGGGAGATGCAGGAGGGCCACGGAGGCTGGAATCCCAAAATGGCTGAGGTACGTCCCTGGATATTCTCCCTGGGTACAATTCCAGCCTCTCCCTCATCCTGCACTGCTCAAGAAGTTACCAGAACGTCTTTGTGTGACCTTAAAGTTGAACTGAATCACAAATACAGATTTTTTTTTTTTAGTGATAGGACGCTGGAGTCAGAGTTATTTTTAGGCTCTGTTGGATGAGAATGGCCTTGTGGATCCCTGCAAAAGTCTTGGAAGCAAAAAAAAAAAAAAGTAAAAGGCTGGTTTGTTTGTTTTTCAATGAGCCATGGATCTTTCCTTTGGTGTTCTGGATCCATTCCTTGTTTGGCTCCTTTTGTGCTGTGCATTACTGATAATTAAAGTTGTGTGTTTTGTCAACACTGGGCTCTGTCCTTGGCCAGGGCTAAAATTTCTCAGCCCATATGATATTTTTGGAGCTTAGTCTTGCCTTTAAATTGAAGAGCCACCAGTCTGCTGTCACCTGTTGTTTTAAAAAACCCCAGAGAGTAGAGGAAATAAAGATAGAAATGGCACCTATCATTGTAAATAGGATGAATAAATGCTGTAAAACTCTCAAGATGTGTTAAATACCTGTCCTGGCCAAACCTGCCCTATAGGTGAGCAGACTTTTTGAAATCAGGCTTGAAAATGTCAAGGCAAACTCTGTCATTTCGGTTTCAATGTGGAAATGTCTTAACTGAGCATCAGCCTCTTTTTTTAATTTTTTTAAATTTTTTTTTCAGCCTGGCAGGCAGCTTGGCATCTTCTGATGAGCTTTTACAAAGCTGCCAGTGGAGCCATGAGGTTTTTTATTCCAGCTCAGGAATACACCCCCAAAGCTGTAGATTTTGGGTGTTGCTGTGTCTGTTGTTGGTTGTTAAACCTCTGCGCTCCTGAATTCCTGTTTTTGGGGAACACAGGGGTAGAGAGGGATATGAAACAAAAAAACAGGAACCTCCTGTCCCCTCAGAAATTCTCATTTTTTAACCTCCTTATAAACCATGAGCTGCTCAGGACCTGCCAGAACAGCAGATCTAGAACCCTGCAGCACACAATTATATTTTATTTTATGTACCTTGCCCCTTTTCCCCCCCTCAGAGTTTGCCTTGCTGGTGTTCTATAATGCAGAACAACGTTGGATTCCCTGCCCACCTCTGTCATTTGGAAAGAGGACAATTTGTGCTGCATTTTCAAGCATTTCTACGCTCTATTCCTATCCCACTCCTCCCCCGGTATGCTGCTCTTTCAGAGGAGCTTTTAGAGGAGCCTTCCCCGTCCTTTTTGTAAAAAAACAAGGTTTACATCTCGTGGAAGCAGTGGAAATTCTGAGATTAATGGGATAAATGCAGAATTTAGGATTGGGAAATGATGAGATTAACAGGAAAATACAGAATTTAGGACTCACAGGAATTTAGGACTGGGAGATGCTGGGTTTAGTAGGAAATAAAGGAATAAAGGTTTGAGAGCACTGTGGATGGGAAATGCTGGGTGATTTAGCCTTGGATACTTTCTTTCCCCACTATTAAACAATGTGATTTATTTATTCCCCTCCTTTTTGTTTTGGTTTTTTTTTTTGTTTTTTTTTATTTGTCAAAAGTTCATTGGCCAGACGGGGACCGTGCACAGGATCACGGACAGAGGGGACGTGAGGGTCCAGTTCAACAGTGACACCCGCTGGACTTTCCATCCTGGAGCCCTGACCAAGGTAGGTGCTGGCCTTGGAATGCTGCAGGGAAATCACTGAACCTGCTGGGTTAAGGCTCAGTGCAGAACTCTAAACACAATTGTCCTGTTTTATAAATTTTTGCACTTGCGAGTCCTGAAGGTAAACTCCATTTCTTCATTTCAGATCCTTCTGCAGCTGCCTTGCCCTTCTGATGAACCCTTTCCCCACATAATTTCCCTTTGATTTTTTTTTTGTTTGTTTGTTTTTTGTTCTTCCTTGTTGTGTGCCTCCACGTTGTTCCTTTTTTGCGTCTTTGTCTCGCTTCTCTCTGATTTCTTCCGAGTCTTTAATCCAGCTCTTCTAATTTCGTGGCTGCGTTTCTAAAGCTCACAGCTCTGGCCTTCCCCAGAGGTTTGAGGACTTTGAGAAGTGGTTGATTAGAAATAGAGATAATTAGGTATAGAAGAAGCTGCTGGAAGACCACAAAATTCTGACCTGAGCAAGGTCATAATGCTAAAAACCTCCCAATAGCAGTGGAAAATGCAGTGTCAGACTGTTTTGCACAAAATTAGTCTGCTCTCAAAAGTGTGTTTTGACACTGCTCCCTTCCTAGCTCAGTGATCAGAGGGAGCATCTGGCAAATTACCAGCACAGATAAACCCTGGTTTCCCTTTTCTGTTTTAAATAACAAACAGATTGAACTTCCTTATTAGAGTGAATTAAAATCTCCAGAGCCAAGCCAGGTGTAGCGAGGAGATGGACCAAGAAAACTTCCATGCTTTATCTGGTATTAATTATAAACTGTTTGGAACAAAATAAGTTAGGAAACTGCCTGTTCCAAATTATTTCCCTACTTAAATGTGCACTTGGCTTAAAAGAGAATTGGGCTGTGTTTGTTTTGCAGCTCAGTGGTTACAGCTTTCTTGGTAGTTGCATTTATGTTTTGCAATGCTGTTTATTGTCTCGTTTGTTGGGATTTTGGGAGCGGGGCGGAGTGGGGCTGATCACTATTCAGTTTTTTGTCTCTCTCTGTGTGTGTCTGTGGCTTCATCCCCCAAAAGCTTATGACTTTCTTTTTCTCGTAGCTCAACACCTTTTGGGTTGGTGATGTGGTCCGGGTGATAGATGATATGGAAACAGTGAAGCGGTTCCAACCTGGTCATGGGGAGTGGACAGATGAGATGGCACCTGTGAGTGCGCGCCAGTTCCAGTTCCAGGACAGTCCAGTAACCTCCTGAGCTTCCCCAAGCCCTCAGCTCTTACACCCGGGCTTGGATCCCCCCAGAATTCCTGCTGGGAAGTCCCTTCCCAACCCTTGGTGACGCCGTTGTGTCCACGGCACCCAAACAGGACAAGGGGGAACGAGACAAAAAGGATTTGGCTGCCACCAACTCATGTGAGAGGTTTCCATCACCAAACTCCTCTTACCCCCTCCCTGATTCTCTGGAATGAGGCAGGGAGGTGGAAAAATCAGCTCAGTATGGCTAAAAAGTGGGATGCAGGTTCCTCCAGGAGCAGTTAAAGCCCAGAGGAAACCATCCCCAGCCCCAGGTTGATGAGTTCTGATGAGCACCCCCCTCCCCAGCCATTCCCAGTGTGCCTGGGAAAACCCTTCCATGGCAAACCAGTGAGAGAGAAACTGGTGAGAACCCTCTGGTGTCCTCGAAGTGGGAGCTGTCTGTGAGTGTGTCACTTGTCCAGTGCTTCTTTTCACACAGCAGGAGCTGCAGCTTTACAAAAAAAAAAAAAAAAAACAAAACAAAACAACAAAACAAACCCAAAAAACCCCTGGCTTTGGGTCTGGGAACTGCATCTTTGGGGAAAAAAAAAATTCCTCTTTTTTTTTTTTTCTTACAGACTCTGGGGCACATTGGGAAGGTGATCAAGGTTTATGGGGATGGAGATCTACGAGTGTCAGTGGGGGGACAATCCTGGACCTTCAACCCTGCCTGCCTGACAGCCTACCAGAGAGAGGAGGAGGCCAACCTGATGACCACAGAGAGTGCCAAGGAATCCAAAAGTGAGGGACAAACCTGATCCCCCAAGGGCTGGGAGCTTTGGGAGCCAGATCTTTGGGTGGTGGGAAAATCCAGATGTTCTTCCCTGCGTGGAGAACTGGAGTCCGGCTGTGCCTCACTGGGCAAGCAAAGATGGGTCTTAGGAAAATGCAGGATTTAGGACTTGGAAATGCTGGGGTTAATGGGAAAATGCAGGATTTAGGACTGGGAAATGCTGGGTTTAACAGGGAAATACAGAATTTAGGACTCACTGCAGTTTAGGATTTGGAAATGCTGGGATTAACAAGAAAACAGACAATAAAACTTCGCTGTGCCTTACTGGGCAAGCAAAGCTGGGTCTTAGGAAAGTGCAGGATTTAGGACGTGGAAATGCTGGGATTAAAGGGAAGATGCAGAATTTAGGACTGGGAAATGCTGGGGTTAATGGGAAAATACAAAATAAAACCCAGCTGTGCCTTACTGAGCAAACAAAGCTGGCCTTGACAGGAAAATACAGGATTTAGGACTGGGAAATGCTGGGTTTAACAGGAAAATACAGAATTTAGGACTCAGAATTGCTAAGCACAGCTCTGCCCTAGGTTCAGTATTTGCCTCATCCTTGTTATGACTCAGTTCCCTGTTCCATCCTGTTTCCTGTACAAGGCCACTGATTCTTGGGGCCTTGTGAAACATTGCCAGCTCCGTGCGTGGAACTGTTGGGAAATCAACAATTGTTTTGCCTAATCTGCCCTGAAATCGAGTTTGGGATCACATGGTGCGTGGAGGGGAGGTTTTTGAGGTTTTTTTGGTGCTTTGCACATCTGCTCAGAAATTTTTTCGTGGCCTGACCATCCTTATTTCCTCTGGGTGTCAGGATCATGTGGGAGAGAGCACAGACCTGCCAGGATTCTTTTTGTTTTCCTGATGTAGATGGATCTGGAGCTGTTTGCTCAAATCAGACTTGAGGCAGAACTTCCAAAATTTCTGATTTTACACTGCTGGGAAGCTGTGACACCTGTGTCCCCTCAAACACTGAGAGGTGTGTGGTGACAGATCCAATTTTGTCTCTTTTTCAGGTACTTTGGTGACTGTCCTGGAGAAGCTGCTGTCCCAGAGGACGGAGTCAGAGCATGCAGGGTGCCTGGTCATTTGTGCAGCCCTCAACAACGCAGCCAAAATCCGGGAGCTGCTCCAGAAATACCCAGACAAGGCAAGTTTGGAAGACAAAAATTGTTATTTTTCCTTTGTTTCTGCTCTTTAAAACATCATCATAAAATTCTGTAGTCAAGCAGGGGAAAGGATGTGAGAAAAACAACAGATTTGTCAGGCTTTAGTGATGTCTCCTAACAGTTGGAATATTATTTTGCTGCAATTTAGGATTAAATTCACAAGTTAAATGTGAATTTAACCCTAAATTCTGTGAATTTAATCCTACCTCTAGTCTGTGGCAATAAATCTGAACTAAAGTCCTTACAGCACCTTTCCCAAGCTGGCTTTTCCCAGATTTCCTGTAGAATGAGGGGGAGAGGGGTTTGTCTATAGGAAAGCAGGAGCAGATATCAGAGGATCAGCTGGAAAAGAAAGGCAGGGGTTGTGTCTGGTTGTGCCTGTCCTTAGAGGACCTTGTAAAATCACATTGTTGGAATCAGGAGGGAGAAAAGCTGCCCAGATCTGTGCAGCGTCTTATCTCATGTCTGACTGGAGCAGGAACTGGGCTGGACTCGTTGCTGGACAATTTCTGTGCTTGCAGAGAGCCAAACTGTCAGGATCACACCTCCTGAATTCCTGCAGGGAGGGGCTCAGGGTTTAGGAACGGAGGGGAAAAAAAGAACCACCAGAATCTTTCAGTGGTGTGTCCTTGGAAAGCATGGGTAACAAAAAGAGGTTTTGTTGGGGCTGTGACCCAGGATCAGCTCTGAAGGAACCCCTGGGAAGCTGATTTAGTGGTTTATTTGTCTGGTATTTATTATACTTCTTTATAAATAAACTTAATGGAGTTTCTGGGAAGGAGACACAAATACCTGCAATTCTCAGATTGATCCCAGATAGGAAAGTCCCAAGAGTAAGGAATCCATTATATGATCAGTTATTTTTATTAGACTTCTATTTTCTACTCTAATATTTATATTAATAAATCAGCTATTTGTGTTAGAGTCTTACAGAGACCAGGCTGGATTTGAGGCTCACTTAGAACAAGTTGGAATTGCTTGGCAGGGTTTTTCCAGCTTATCAGCACCGTCTGCCTGGTGTAAATGGAAGAACAGCAGTGCCCTCTAATTCCTCTTTGCCCAGAGGACTCACCCATCATTTTGAGCCTATCCAGGGAAGTGCTGCCTCTCCTGTGCTCTGACTGCTGCATAAAATCAGCTGCAGGGGGAAAAAAAAACAACCTTGATTATTAACTTGTTCTCCTTGCCAGTCTGCTGAGGTTTTGTGCCTCTTTCTCCTCTCCTTAAGCCTCCCACTGGTTTCAGGAGCTGCTTTGCCTTTTTTTTACCTCTTGTTCTTCAGTGCCTTTAATTCTCCAAAACTCACTGCAGCACTTGAGCCCTGAGATGTCCCCTGCAGCCACTGCACCCACTCAAGTACCTGCAGCAGCACAGCTCAGCAGAGACTTGGCACCTCCAGAGCTTTATGCAAATCTAATTTGATTTCCTCACACATTTTCCGCTCGGGAAGGGAATTGTTGGCAGAGATACCAAGGAGCTCTGTGCTCATAGGCACAGAGAGATTTGGCAGCAGGGCTCTGCAGTTACAGAGCTCCCAGCTCTGTTCTCTCACTTCTCCCCTCTTCACTAAACGTGCTGTCCCCTTCCCCTTCCCAAATGTTCTGGGACAAGATCAGCTGGGAGCTGCTGGCCAGGAGAGCAGCCAGCAGGGCACGGTGGCGTTCCTGGGCTGCTCCCACCCTGCTCCGGGCACGGGGCGAGCTCATCCCTCATTTTCTTTGTCTCTGCCCTTCCCAAAGGTGGATGCCAAGAACCAGGGCAGGACTGCCCTGCAGATTGCCTCTTACCAGGGGCACCTGGAGGTGGTGAAGACGCTGCTGCAGGCTCACGCCAACGTCGACCTGCGGGACGACGAGGGGGACACGGCGCTGCACTACGCAGCCTTCGGGTAGGACACCTCCCCTCCGGCCAGCCCTGATGGGAAACTGCTGTCCTAGATCCAAACTTCTGTCCCAGATCCAAATCACACACTCTGGGTGAAGGATGTGTGCCTGGTGGAAGCTTTTCTCTGGTTTTTGTGTTGGGAATTGGCCTTTCGAGCTTCAGCCCACAGGAGCGTTCCTTCTTCTACAGCAGCATCCTCCTTTCCAGAAGAGTTTCTATCCAGCACAGGGTTTCTTAGCACAAGGATTTCTTATCCTTCACAGCTAGTTTGCAGATTCCATGCTAGGAATTTTCAGGGGGAATAAAAAAAAAAATTAACAAAGATGTTTTAGTGATTTTTTTTTTTCAAGGGGATGGGGGAGGTGATTTAATTGTTTGAGATCAATTTGTTTGGTTGATTTTTCTAAGTCTGTGTTTTCCAGATGAGATTTTGAGTTGTGCCATCAGTTACCAGGGATTAAGGGTGGGAGTTCCTATTGATTTAGAGCAGAGAGCACAAATTAGGAAGGTTTTGTGGGATTTTTTAACACTGAGAGGAAGTAGGGTGGGGCTGAGAGGATACAAAACTGGAGTTCTGCTGCTTTGCAAAGAGAAAGAATTCACTGTGCACACTGGCATGACTCTGATCTGCTTTTGTCCTTGCTTTAAACCAGAAACCAAGCTGAGGTTGCCCGTGTGCTGCTGGCCAAAGGAGCCAGTGCAGACCTGCTGAACAATGCCAAGTGCACAGCCCTGTACGTCGCTGTCAGCCAAGGCTTTACAGAGGTGGTGAGGGCCCTCTGTGAGCTCAACTGTGATGTCAACCTCCCAGTAAGTTTGGGCTTGCAGGGATTTGGGGCAGGGAGGTGTTTGAGGCTTTTTTAAGGTTTTTTTTGTTGTTGTTTTTGTTTTTTGAGGTGGGGAGGTGTTTCTTTATGTCTCCCACCGTTTGTGGCTTTGTAGAATTCAAAAGTCGTCCCCTGAAAACGCACTGGGAAATGTTCCTGAATTTCAGTACCCTGAAATGACAGGTTTGGGTCTGCATCTTCTTCATCACATCAGCATTCTCTGCTGGACTCAGGCTTCCAGGGAGAGCTGAGCTGTGTTCCTGTGTGTCATAGCCACACTCCTGTTCCCAGCAATAAGATTTTAAAGATTTTTAAGGCAGGCAGTGATGGTGACTTGGATCCAGCCCCTTTTCAGGGTTTTCTTCTGTGCTGGGTCAGTCCCTCAAAGCTGGTCAGGAATTTCAGAAGCTCCCAGGGGGTTTCCTTGGAGTTTCTGGGGTTGGTAACCTGTGTTTGCTTCGGTCTCCATGTGTAGGATTCCCAGGGAGACACCCCACTGCATTATGCTATCACTCTGGACTACAAAGTCGTGATTGAGATTCTCACTGAAGTTCCCAACATAGATTTCACTGTCCAGAACTGTCAAGGCTTCAACCTGCTCCACTATTCTGCCCTGAAAGGCAACAAGCTGTAAGTGACCTTTGGTTTTTTTCCATTTTTATGCCTTTTGTGGGTGTTAATTTGTGCTGGCCGTCCGAGAAGGTGGCAGATGTGGTTCTGGGTAGTTGGTTAAACATTTCTTGGGTTTGGAGGGCTATTGGCCTCCTTCAGGCCTTCACAGGAAACTCCTGCCTGCTTTCCACAGTCTCAGATGTTTGGGTTCACACATGGAAGGACAGGAAAAGTAAATACTGGGAGCCTCTGGAACTCTTCCAAAGATAAATCTACACGTTATTTTCAAAGCAATGTGGCTTTTCCCTACTTTATTAAATGATAACTGAGGGCTTTTGTTGTATTCTTGTAATTCATTTTGTGGCTTTGAGGGACCCATTGCTGGTGTCAGCACCACCTGGTGAAACATGGACATTGATAACTCCTGAAATCAATTCTTCCATCTCTAATAACCTCTCCAACTCTGTAGAGCCATAAAGAAGATTCTGGCCAGGGCTCGGCAGCTGGTGGACTCCAAAAAGGAAGATGGGTTCACTGCCCTGCACCTCGCTGCTCTCAATAACCACATGGAGGTGGCTGAAATTCTCATCAAAGAGGTAAGAAAGAACTCAAAACCAAGAAAACCTGTCCCACTCCCAAGGCCCACATTTCCCAACCACTCCTGAGTTAACACTGGGACCCACAGGGATGTCCCTGTCCCTTTGAAGAGCTGGCATTGTTTGGGAAAAAACAGAGATTGGCATTCCTGGGGGGATTTTCCTATGGCTCTGGCAGGGGGGAGAGAAAGGTGTCTTGGCTGAGAACAAAATGGGTTGGAGCTGGAATGTTCAGTGAAGATAAAGTGAGATTTGGGAGCTCCCAAATCCCAGCTCTCCAGCCAGGCTCAGCCACCTCTCCCTGTGCTGCAATTCCTGCTTTTCCAGGGCCGCTGCGACGTGAACGTGAAGAACAACCGGAACCAGAGCCCGCTGCACCTGGCTGTGATCCAGGGCCACGTGGGCATGGTGCAGCTGCTGGTGAGCCAGGGCAGCGATGTCAATGCTGAGGATGAGGATGGGGACACGGCCATGCACATCGCCCTGGAGCGCCAGCAGCTCATGGCCCTGGCCATGGAGAAGCGGGAGGGCGAGATGGGAGCGTCCCTCCTGTCCAAGGTGAGCTGAGCTCCAGCGGGGAAGGGCTCTGTGGTACCACAGCAGCAGTTTGTGGGGTCTAAGGGGGTGAAGGAATGCAGGGGAACTCAGAGTTCTCCTCCAGTTCCTTCATCCATTCCAGCATGGAAACCAGCCTTGCTTGTGGGAAAGCAGGAATGGATCCTCCTGGATTTACAGCATGAGGCTTGACATAGTCAGACGACAATTCAGAGCTGTCTCTGATATTTTTATGAGCATTGTGAGCTTCTTTCCTGACATGGGAAAGGTCATGAATCCAGAGCCAAGAGACTCCTGGGTTTAATTCATGCCCCAGAACCACAGCAATTCATTACTGCCTGATGGCATGCAAAATATGAGGAGAGCTGACCACAGACACCCCAGATATCTGCAGATGTACAGCAGGGGGAGAGGGGAGATGGAGCAGCCTGAAGGAGAAGGGGGAAGCTGTTACAAAGCCTGAACTGGATTTCTCTGTGCTGCTCTGTATCCATGGCTATAAAGATCTAGAAATCACTGCAGGATAGGCCAAAGGTGCAGAGATAATTTAATTCACTGGAAAATCCAGCATTATATTACTATTACTATTAATATTAATATCAATATTAATATTAATATTATGATTGTTTGATTGTTTGTTTGTTTACTTGTTTATTTTAACAGTATTATTATATTTGAGATTATTAGAATAAGTGAAACCACCCATTCCTCCTTTTTAGCTGTTGAGGTTTGGAAAAGCCCAGTGCTTTTGTCTTCCATCCTGCTCCTCCATCCACCAAACCAGCAGGAGAAGATGGCTCAAGTGCAGGGTCAAAGTCCTGGAAGTCCCAAAGAGGGATCTGTGCCTGTCATTCCCAATATTATTTACAGTAACATCATCTCTGAATGCTGTAGATTCCTTCACATCTAATTTTACTTGCCCTGACTGACACGCTCTGGTTGTTTAAGTCAGTGGAAGATGTGACTTGACTTCAAATTATTTGGGATGATGCACATCAAAATTTGGCTCTTTAAATAGCTGTCACAGTGGGCCCCTGCAGCAGCTGTCCTGTGGGGCCTTCAGCTTCTTCCTTTTCACTCCCTGGAGAAGTGAATGCCCATTTCTCTGATTTGTAGGGATTATCACCAGGTAGGATCAGTTTGAGGCACTCTTGGCCCTGGAATGTAAGATTTGAACCCATTTTTTACATAAAGGCAAAAAGGATCTTTGTGTGCTTTCAGAAAGTTGCACTTGCAAGCTTTAAGTCCAAGGTTTAAGACTTTATTTAGATTTTGATGCAAATCAGAGCAGAGGATCAGAAGCTTCTCCTGTTGACAGCGTGTGTTTCTCAAATTCTTTTAGCTGCAGGCTTCTGGCTTGCTGGGAAATGTGGAGCTGAATGTTGGGACTGCCATTGCCTGCTACTTAGCACAAGAAGGAGCAGATATTAATTATGCAAATCATCGGGGAAAGTCTCCTTTGGACCTCATTACAGATGGAAGGATTGTGCAGCTGGTCAAAGACCTCTCACAGAAATTCAGGTAAGGAGCCTTAGGAAACCCCTGCAGATCAATGTTTTCCCCAGCCCTGGTGTGTCTGCAGCTGCTTCAGGAGGGATGGGGAATCTCTGGGACCCTCTGGATGTCACAATGAGCACCCCCTGTTTGTTCTGGAGCTGCCCCCAGTTTCTGGAGGGGTGATGTGAGGGTGTGTGCTGAGTTGGGAAGGGTTGGGAAAAGCAGATTAATGAGGCTCTGTGCAAACCCTTGGCAATCTGAGGAGCCTCTGAGGCCAAGAGCAACTTTGCAGAGCAGTCCTGGGCTCTGTTTTACTTTCATTTGATTCCTCATTGACAGATACTTAAAGAGAATGCAACAAAAGAGTGGGCACCAAAACCCACAGGATTTATTCCAGGGCTAGATAAACACTTGTTTTGAAGCTGATAAGAGAAATAGCTGAGAAAATGCCAAAGGGAGAGCAAGGCACGTCAAAACTGGCTTTATCTCGGGTTCTGAGAAGCATTTGTTTGGTTTGGGATTTTGCAAATATGAAAGCAGGGTTCTGTTTGATCTGAGGGCACAGACCTGGTGCTGTTCCTGCTGGAGGAGGAACCATCCAGCAGTGCTGTCATTGGCCACTGCAAATAACAGGTGAAGGATGTCCCTTTAACATCTCCCACAGGAATTCTGTCAGTGCAGTACGTGTTGGATTGAGGTTTTTTGCTTAAAAAATGTCATTTCTGTCAGGCTGACATTTCTCATTACTGCTTTCAGCAGATGGTTGTGCTGTTACCTCCAAAAGAACAGTTTCAGCTTGTGTAGATATTAGAGATCCCTGCTCTTTTTCCTTTCTTTTTGGACTGAGCTGGTCAGGATCCCAGCAGGGCAGGCAAGCTTCTCAGGTTTATCTACCTGCTCTGTCTCCCTCTGGGGTGTCCCCCACTGCCGCAGGAGCTTGTGGCTCACATTTCCTGCTGTCTCCTGGTTGCAGGGAACAGCAGGTTTCTTCTGAGAGCTCAACCATCACCTGCAGCCTTCGCCGTGTGCACACCACGCCCAACACCATGACCAACCTCAGCGTCTCCAGCGTGGCAGTGCCCACAGAGTGCCTGGTCTGCTCAGAGCTGGCCTTGCTCATCCATTTCTTTCCATGCCAGCACAGTATTGTGTGTGAAGGTGAGTCCACACTGGGTTTTTTTCCCCATTTTTGTCATGTTTTTCTTCCCTGTTCCCTGACCCAGCCTCGCTCTTTGCCCTGTCAGAAATCCAGGCCTGCTTAGACACGGAGCTTTTGTGCTGTTTGTGTCCTGAGGCAACCCCAGCGTGATTTCAGCATCTCAGACAGCCAAAGTTACCTCTGAAAAACACAGAATGTTCTGCCCACCTGCTGCTTGGGACTGCAGGCGGCTTTGCCTGGGTAACTCAGAGGGAAAGGCAGTTCTGGCTGTGTCAGTGCTTTATCCCCCAGAAACCTCCTGAGAAGGATTTCCCTCTCCTCTGGCTTTCGTAACTCCTCATTCTTCAGCATTTCAGCTGATTTAAGGGCAGCCAGCTCAGACTTGTCAGCAAGTTCATCTCACAAGGCACAGTGTGACCCCAGGGAGTTTGGTCAGAACTCTGTGCCAGAGTTTCATCCTCTTCCCCAGAGCTGCAGCAGCTCCATGGGCACAGAGCAGGGAGGGTTTAAAGGTGTTGTGTTTGCTGCTGAGCTGGGAAAGATTAAACAAGAGAGCAGAGCACAGCTCAGAAAGCAGGTGGTGATCTCATTCCGTGCAGAAACAACCCCTTCATCACCCAGAGGGGCCTCAGGTTGTTCAAATCTGATGTTCTTGAGTCTCTTGTGGGTCTAATTGTCATCTCTCCTTGTGTCACCCGTGGCAGAATGCTCCAGGAGGATGAAGAAGTGCATCAAGTGTCAAGTGACAATAACAAAAAAGCTGAAACAAGGTATGTGCTGGCTGTTCTGCTGATCAGGGCTGTGGGGAGGGGCCTGCACAGGGTGAGTTTTGAGGGGCTTCAGCGATTTGCAGTGAAATAAGAGAGTTCATTTATTTTGGCTTTTTGTGTGTGTGCGTGCCTGTTGCATTATCCAGCTTTAGAGAGGAAAAAAAATTAAATTTTACTAGATTTTCTCAGGCCAAGCTCAAGCTGCATAGACAGGACAGGACATTTAAGGGAGATTTACCTGGAAAAAAACACCATTGGAAGCAAACACCAGATTCCCCAGTCTGGTTTCACATGGGGTGATTTAAACAGTGAAAAATTCACGAGGGAGGGAAAATTACATCTTGTGCAAACCTTGCCTCTCCTTTGGCAGAGAAATCGGTGTCTGTGCAGGACTGGCATGACCCAGCTATCCAGAAATCTCAGAGCTGGAGTGTTTCAATAAAGCTCTTGAGCCCAGTTTCAGACAGATTCGTCTCCTGGCCACATTTCCCAGTGTCAGGACGAGCTGTGATGTCACCAAGGCAGCAGCAGGGTTTGCTTTTGCCATGGGGTTGATGCAAGTTGCCACTGAAGCCTTTTCCAGAGTGGTTGTGAGAGCTGAGATCACTCTCAGGGCACGTGAGGGTTTAATTGCATGTCCTGCTGCTCGTGATTGAGCACTGTGGGCTTTTTTTGGAGTCAGGCTGAAGCCTTGTGATTTGATGCCTGGAAAAAAAAAGCAGGAATCAGTCCCATGGCGTTGGACAGGCACAGCTGGCAGAGCCAGAACTCCTCTTTGGAACTCCATCATGCCAAAAATACCACTTTGGACCTGACAGTGGACAGGAGCATTTTGTCTTTGCTGCAGACTGGCAGCAAAATAATGATGGGAATTCCAAGTAAGACATTTGCAGGCAAATTTCCAGTGGAGGAGGAACGTCAAGGTCTCTGAAACCACCAGCAGGATTTCCCTGGCAGTGATGTCTTCAGTGCTTGCCTTTGACAGACTCCCTGTCCCCAAGGACTGGATTTGAAATCACTTCTTGCACCACTGATGTGCAGCTAATTCCAGAATGCTGAGGAAAGGGACATCTCTAGTGAAGTGCAAAGCTGCCTGATCAGTGATTCAGGAGCAGAAAATGAGCAGTGAGAGCTGCATTGAGCTGAAACCAGGAGAATATTTACCCAAACTTCAGTTCTCCAGGATTTGGGATTCTTTCATTTCACAGAGTCAATCAAATTACTTTTATTTATGTGGTTTCATTTATGTAAAACTCAACACAAGTGATTCAGATCACTGAAATTTTCAGCCTCCAAATTCCAACAGGTTTCTTCTTGTGTGACCATGTGTGTTCTGAAAGACACACACACACATTTCTTAGGTATTTCTTAGCCAGAAATTGGAGTCCCAAGTGTGACCAGGAGAACACAGTGCCCTGTAAGGATTTCTGGATTAGTGGGGCAGAACATCACAACCAACTTTGAATATTTTCACTTGAAGGGAGCAGCAAATTCCAGAGCACCAAGGCAGGAATCTCAGCCAGGATTAAAA